>JAJQJQ010000047.1:1800000-2066623 GCA_028622995.1 Panagrolaimus kolymaensis | reverse complement strand
TTTAAAGAGGCGGAGATTAATATTTTTAAGTAAAAATGTCTGAAAAGAATGTCACAAGCCACTTATGTAAAAGGATAAAAAAAATGGCTGTTGTTTGCAACATTTTTCATTTAAGCCGCTTTTTTAACTAGGTCAAAGAAAAAAAACTACTGCATTTTCATGAGAAAAAAAGAAGCTTTGACGTTTTTGTGAATATATTAAAAAAAGAGACATTGTGACGTTGTTTCTGACATTTACCTTAACGTTATTATTTAAGCTTTTATAGCCAAAGAATTTTTTCAGCTATTTTTTTATTCAAAATAAATATTTGTTCAGTCCCATTTCACGTTTGACGTTTGCAAAATAAAGAAATTTCCATAGAACAATGAGTTCACTCGGGTACAAAGTCTGCTGAATGATTAAAAAAAGGAATAACAAAAAAGAAAGTTTAAGATGAGTTTTAAAACACATCACAACTTAAATAAAGTGAATAATCTATATAATTCATTTCGGGAAAAATAATAGACAATCATAATTATGCCCAAAGTTTAATGTTCGAAACTTTTTTAATTTTAATGTAAGAATGAAAAATAATATGTAATAATATAACGATAAAGGATTTTAGTAATTTTAAAGTTTTCTGATACATTTATATTTAATTTTCTTCAGAATCACTTTCAGCATAAATATAAAAACGTCCAAAATGAATGCTGGGGCGCGTTCCTTCTGGAAGGGCGCGAATGGAATGAATTAAAAAATTTTCAATTTTTTGACTATGGTTTTGTGGGACGTCATCAGCCATGCGAATAAATAGAACCGGACTCTTCGATTCATCAGAAGGTGGTAAACTTTTTTTCTTTCGAAGGTAAGGTTGTGTCTAAAAAAATCCATAATTAAATGAAATTACTTATTTAATATTACCATAACAAAATTCCAAAATGAATCAAAATCAAAACATTGTGGAAGACCAATAAGTTGTAGAAAATGCAAATTTTCAAAAACTGGTAAGTGCGTCATTACTTTGGCTGTTTCAGAAGTAAAACATTTTTGTAATATTGGAGTCTCGACACTCCTGTAAATAAAATAATGTAATTAATTTTTATTCTAGATTTTACTGTAAAAAAGTTACCATGAAATTGTTGAAGCCTTTAAAAGGTGTGCTGCAATCACTTCAAATGGAACAATTTCATCATTTGTGTTGTTGTAAACAATTTCTAGATTATTAGCAGAAAAATGAGATAAGTTTTTGTTTGAGGTTAAAAATAAAAATTCATCAAAAGTGATTTTCTGATCATGAATAATTAAGCGAACCAAATCACAGCGATAAATTTTTGTAATTAAAGAAGAAATTTCTGAAGCCGGTAATAATTCATAATCAGCTTGATACAAAATACCATCAATCCAAAGCTTGTTTTTAATCAAAAAATTGTTATTAATTTCCACTTTTTTATTATTATTTTTTAATGAAGCTTTCCAAGTAACTTTTTTTTCTGGACCCTTTTCAGTATCCTCTTCTTCCTGTGAATCACTCTCATTCATATTATCTTCTGAATCGCTTTCATGTTGATATTTATCATACTCAATTTCGTCATAGTTATCACAACAAAGAGCATCCACCACAATAATATGATTAGTTCCATAAAAATATTTGCAAGTTTGGATTAGTTTTTGCCATAGCTTCGAAGATGATGGGTTTTTTGTTATATAATATATTATCTTTTCAGGGATGGCAAAGCTTTGTGAGCGAATATTTTCACATGTGAATTTAGATGAAGTCATATCAATCATTGAAGGGAGATTATTCGAAACATTGATTGAATCCATTTTGTTGCTAAAAATAGAAAAAATAATTTAAAAAAGAAAAAATAGAGAAAAAGTCTCTGGTGAACGTGTTGTATCGTTTAAAAAATAACAGGTTATAAAAAAAGTTTTACCTCTTAAATCCTCGATGAGGACAACGTGAACGACTTCGCCTTTCATCTTCCTTTAATTTTTTAGATTGCAAGCTTCTTCTTTTATTGCTTGACATATTTTAAAAGTTTTATTATTTGAAAGATTCAGTGTGAAAAATTTTATAATCCCTTACAACGTTTATATTTATAAACAGCCAAAATACAATAAATATGATATAATTCGCATTAATATATATTTGCTATCGAAGATATTTTAAATTAGCAAAACAATTTCACAAAATGTCCAAAAATTTCTTAACACGAAATTTTCTTTTAATCTTAAAGAAAGAATTTAAAAAAAAGTTTTTTGAATTATTCATAAACTAAATTCAATCGGATGAGTAACTTTTTTATTGTTTTTTTGGTTATCGTTTACATTTAATCCTTTGCCATTCGCACAGATGCCATCGGATTAAAATTATTTTTTGTTTTAAAAACCTTAAATCTTTTATTTGGTTTCTTTATATGCTAAAAAATGAAAATAAGCGATTCAATAATTACAAGTCTATGAAGCTCAGAAACTTCAATTTTCATCCTTGGCTTGAATATTCGTTTCCTTGGAGTGAACTTGTTCCAAAGTTTTGGTAATGATTTTCATATCATTTTTCATCACCGTTCCCCAACTTTGTACATCGCCCATTTCCTAAAATATTTAAATTCTAGTTTAATTTAGTATATATTAAATTTGAAGAAAATTACTTTGATTGCATCGGTGAAAGATTCAATCATATTTGCCCATTGTTCAGCTTGAACAATTAATTTTGTCGCATTACTATCCAATCGCTTTCCTTCGTGGTCAAGCCTTTTCTGATTATTATAAGCATGGGAAACTCTGAAACTACTCAAATTAAATATATTTAAAAAAAGAGTTAGAGTTACTTTGCTTTTAAATGATCCACGACGGAATTAGAAAAAGCATGTGCAGCAACAATCGCTTCATTTTTTCTCTTTTCTGAAATTCATTTTAAACATTTAAAAGTAATCTACAAAAAAATAGAAAACCAAACCTTGTAATTTTCTTCGTATTTGTTGCTTCACATGATGATCTTTAACTTGTTGAGGAAGCATAATAGATGATGATAAATTTTACTCGATCATGAAAATCCTCGATTTTGAAAAAAAATTATTGAATAAAGCCAATAGAAATGTCTCACAACGAAATAAAGAATGCTTTGGCAGATATATAAATAAGGCGAAAAGAGGGTGCCTAAAAACAACGGCTTAGAGGTGAGAGAAAAAAGCAAATTCAGATATTCTTTAGTATTTTGAGAAAACGAGATCGAAGCAAAAAAAAAAAAAGAAATACAAATTGACTTGTAAATGAAAGGAAGTTACAGAATTTTGTTTCAACTATGTATTTTTGCATGAAATAAAGGGAAATTTTATTGGAAAATTTTATAGTCTCAATATTGCTTCGGTGGTGTTTTTTTTTTCTTTTATAGTCGCTATTTTGATCGATGAAACCAAAGCATCCATACTTTCATAAAAGCAAACGAAAGAAAAAAACAAAATAATTATTATGTTCCATGGCTTTTCTTAAAATATTATTTCACTTTGGATACTTAAATTGTTTTATTTAATTTTGTCTTTTGTAAATCATTCATGTAATCAAATTGCAATTGTGTTTTCTAAGATTTTCGCTTTGACGTTCATTATAAATAAATCCTCATAAAAATTTCTCGAATAAATAACTTTTTAAAAGATACTTCTAGTTTTTGATTTATGTTTATTTGTTTAAAATGCAGAAACTACAAACAAAAAAATATTATTTTGTTTAGATAAAATTTAGCATTGAATTTCTTTTTTTATTGTTGAATCTTTAAAATTTATTGCTTCGACTCATCTTCAAAAATGTCACCAAGCAACTCTGCAAAAATCAAATAATAAAAAGCCAACACAAAAACTTTAACAATTTTAATAACCTTTTTTTGCTCTTGATCGGTTGCAAAAGATGCAATATATTTATGTATGTCATTAGCTTCTTTCTAATTAGCTTCCAAAACAATTTTTAAAATTTTCAAATGCTTTTTTTATTTGTTTCATTAAATATTTTAAAAATTTTATCCCTGCAATCAAAATCTTTAACCCAATGTTTATTAAAAAAGTTTAAATTCCCTTTTTTGATTAATGTAAAAAAATGACACAAAAAGAAATTTCACAGGAAGTTAAAAAAAGAAAGATATCAATATTTTTTAATTTTGGTCATTCTCGATCTCCATCAATCAAACCCTGGGAAAGTTTAAAAAAATTAAAAAGCTTTATCAATTAATTAAAAATAATAATACAATAAATGATTAATTAATCAGTTGCGCTGTTTTTTTTTTTGAAATGTTTAAAAAAAATTGGACGCATTAAACATCTAAATAGGTTGAAAAAAAAGTTTCTAAATAAAAAATCGCAAAGAAAAAAGATCTTCCCAAAGTTAATCAGTGTCATTTGTGGTGACTACAGGAACAAATTGAGTAAAAAATGTATCAAAAAAAATAAGAGTTACATATTTGCATTATTTTTCTTCCAAATCCAAATCAAAAAAGAAGTTTTTTTAAAATTTTTAGAATACATATATGTCAGCTATTTCTTGCATCGATGCTTTGAAAGTTTCTAATTTTGGTGCTCTCAAATATTTTATTTTTAAAAGCTAGCTTTGAATTGGGTCCAAAATATTCCCTAGCCTTACTTTTCTAGAAGGTGGATTCCAAGTTTTTTAGTTTTTATGGGTAAAACTTCTCATTACTTTCGATTAAAATCCACAAAACTAGAAAAATATTTTCATGAATTTGTCATCAAATTTCTTTTGTTATTTTGAAAGCTTTGAAATTTATTGCGCCGACTTATCTTCCAAAGGCAAAACAAATGAACAAATGTACTTTGCCAAAAACAAACCATAGAAAGCCCAAACACACAAACATCTTTTTTCTTATTACTTTTTATTTGTTTTTTGGCCTTGGTCATATTTAAGAAAAATAAAGCCTCATCAGCTTAAAAAAATATTTCAAAAGAAAAAAAACACATCACTCTCCCCAAGCTTTTCATAATTTTGTTTTAAAAAATTTGTCATCAAAAATGTTTTCAAAATTAAAGCAAGAAACAACAATAACATTTGATACAAAATTTAAGCTATAAAAATCTATAAACAAACGTATAGCTTAAATCTCTTGCAAACCTACACCCAAATTAACCATTTTACTCATTTTTAAGTAAAAAAACTAAAAATTTGAATATTTTACTTTTATCAAACACAAGGGAAAATATTTTTAACTATAATTAAACGGTGTTTTTCTTTGCTTGGAAACATTATTATTTTCTGCTTGATCTTTATTATTTTACCTCGATGAATAATATTATTTTTTCGAATTAGCTTTGCTATTACTTGTTTTTCAAAAGTGCTAAAGGCATAAAAATTTATTGCTTTTTTTACTGTACAAAAGATTTCAAAATATTAACAAAAATCTGTGCCAAAGGTGTGTTTGCACTTTATCAAAACACCGAAAATAGAAAAAAGGATTTTTGAAAGCTCAAAACTTTCAAAACAATGGAATCCCAAAAGGTTCAAAGTGAAACTCTAAAATTATTGGAATAATAAATAAACACCGAAAAAATCTATAAAGTCGATGTAACCTTTTTTGATTAATTGTTCATTAAACTGATTTGTCCGTTTTTTTGTTTCGTTTATTTGAACCAAAAACACATCCATCAAAATTTAAAAGTGAAGACGAAGAAAAACTGTCGCGACAAACTAATTTTATGTATTGATGCGTTCATTTTTTTGCAAAATATTGAAAAGTTAAACTTTTTTATGCGCAAAGAATTTTTTTTATTTGACATAATTTTAAAATTAATGGCTATTCTTTTTTGTAATTTTATTTGAAAGTTTTTTTTGTTGTTGATTGATAAACACAAATTATGCAATCCATTTTTTTTCAACCCATTTTCATCAAATTAATTTTACTTTTTTTTTTTAAATTTTCGTAAAATCAAAACAAAAAGCATGAAAGCTTTTTTCTTTGCAAAATTAAGAACAGATAATTTCAAGATTTTTAATAAAAAATTTACACTGACATTTTAATTTCATTTATTTCAAGCAAAAAATTATGGTAATAAACTGATTTTATAAAAATTAAAGAAAAAAGAAAGTTTTGCAGAATTGTTTTTTTACAAAAGAAAATGTAACTTTCAAAATTTAGTATGTATTTTTTTTGTGTTGAGAAATTGTTAAAAAAAGATCAAGAGAAAGGAAATGAGAGAATAAAAATTTTATTTTTTCATAAAAACCTCGTATAATTTCAAACAAATAAAAGCTTTTTAAACAAAACAAAAAACAATCAAAAAATATATATTTTATTTAAAAGCAGACAAAAACAAAAAACAAAACAAAACTTTAATTTAAATTATGGAAATTAACATTAAAATCTAACCAAGCCTAAGAACAGGTAATACGAAAAAGTAGTAAATGAGTCGAAAAAAGAAAAAATAAAAAATAAAGTGGAAGATCAACACTATAGTTGGATGGATTTGACGAATTAAAAAAACATCCCAAAGAATGAAAGAAAAATTTAAAAGGCAACCAAGAATTACAGGAAGGAGGTGGTTAAGTCTCTCCTTAACTTCTCTATAGCTATTTGGTTTTATGTCAGAAAAAAAATCTGAAAAAAAGTATGAGATGTCGGAATAAAGGCCAGAAAAAAAGCTGGAAATATCAGAAAAAAGTTCAGAAAAAAAATTTAAGAATGGAGAAACGTCATTTTTATATATTAGATTCATTCTTGTTGTGGAACTTTGCTGTTTTTGTTGTTGTTGTTCACTTCGGCCCGATGACGAAGGCAGAGGTGTTGTATTTGGTTCATTATCATCTGACCATGCGCTGGATTTTTTTAAACTATTAACGGCTGGTGTGTCACTTTCTCCGCTGCTTCTTTTGGTTGCTTTTGTTGAACTCTCACCAAGCGTGGTGGAACGCGTGCTTGGTTTTTCCGTGAATTTTTGACTTTCTCCTTGACCTTATTTGGTTGTACTTGGTGGCAGAGTTGTCTTTGATAATGGAGCCTTTTCAGTGTCTAAAAAACAAATTTATTTTTATGTGTTTTTTAAATTTTTTTAAATGCAAAGTATTACCTTTTTTGCCATCCACGGAGCTTTGGGTTGAATCTGTTTGTGATTCTGTTAGCTTCGAATAAATTATATCCTTCTGTGTGATTGGGTTACTTTCTGAAATAAATTTTTGATTTATTAATTTTTTTTCTTATGTTTTTTTATTTTTAATGTTTATAGTTACGTTTATCGGTCAAAATTTGTGAGCTTCTGCTACTTTAATCCTGATTGGTGGTTGGCATGGATTTAGTCATTGATGTTTGACTTCCTGAAATTTTTTTTGTTTTTTAGTTAAATCTTTTTTATTTGTGTAATGCTATTAATTTTATTACCTTTACTTGAATGTGCATCAATTTCATTTAAATTATTAGTTTTCGTGGAGGCCTCGGATGACGAACTGAAGCTTGATGTTACTTCTCGCGTTTGCAAATCATCATCCATTTGTTTTGTACTCGAAGAATCAATTTTTTTCGAAACTTTTATTGACGATGAATCATCTCGGTCGGCGATTTTGCCCCGTTAAAGTAAAGAAAATCCTAATTTTGAACAATATCAGGTGCAGAAGATGTTTTTAATCCATCGTTCACTAATGATAAACTTGAAGGTGAAATAAACTCTGAAAATGTTATATGAGATGTTTTTTGATCTTCAGATGTTCCTCCAACAGACGATAATTTTCTATCTGAAGCTGTATAGGATGAGGCGTAGAGAGTTCCATCAAGTTTTTGATTTGTCGTTGAGGCAAGTTTAGGACCAGTTTTAATAGAAAATTCCTTTTCACCTGTTTGGCGGCTAACGAAATTGCCAACTGTTGGTTTAACTATGAGAGAAGTGAATTTAGAATCCATCGTTCGGGATGTGGACATTATTGTCGAGTGTTAAATATGTAACGCCCCTATTTTTGTAAGAAATAACTGCAGTTTTTTCTTTGATTAATTTTTGATTCCCAATTGATTATGTAACGTCCCATTTGCTTTATAAATTCTTTAAATAAAACAATAAAAATAAAAAACATGGATATTAAAAATATAAAATTATATGGAAAATAAAAAAAAAACATAAAATGCGCAAAAAAATGCGTCTTCACACTAGCATGTACTTTCAACAGGGCATTCAGTACAACTAAATTTAGTAATGCTTAAAAATATAGGATCTGTTATCGGCTTATATGTGAGATCATCAGCTTCACGTTGATCTCTAGGTAGAATTATATCAGCGGGATCATTAATATTTATTAAAGGTTGAGAATCAAAATTAACTGCCCTCATGAAGCAACCATTAACGTCGCAAAAAGAATATAGTTGCACATCTGGACGCGTTGTCGTTGCATATTGATAACATTGATTATTTTTATCACATATACAAAGAGTGGGGCACATTATAATTATATCCCGTCTATAATCAAATTTTACAGAAAGAATAAAAATTCTTACAAATCTTTTTTTTTTTTTTGAAAATCTTAAGTTGTATGCTTCTAAGTGTGGATCCATTTTTATAAGTAATATCATATGGTCATTTTAAAAAATAATTAATGAAAATTGTAATAAAAAACCTACTGTGTTATTATCGCATTTGTGTCAGGATTAGTTTTCGTTTGATAAAAATATTTTATCCCTTCATCACATGTGCAAAGCCCTGAAAATAAAATAAACAGTTTTACAAATAATTCTTACATGCACATTTTCGAAAATAATAAATTGGATCTTGCAAAAAAATGTTGATCCTTTCTTTTATTAAAATTATTATTAAACAGCCAAATGAAGGGAAAGTGGCTTTAATAAAAAAAAAACACAAGCCAGGTTGTTTTAGATTAATTAAGCTATCAAATCGCACCGTCTTTAAAAAAATCTTTATACTAATAATAAAAAAAAAATACCGTCCTCGGGCGTTCTTTGTACATCATTATTACCAATGGCATTGTTTGGTATATATATTGAAGATGTTTGAGGTGGTTGCACGCATCCGCTTGTTGTTGAAGTCGTGGAAGTAGTTGAAGTAGTGGAAGTGATGGAAGTTGTTGATGTTGACGATGATGTCGAAGTTGTTGATGGCGTTGTACTACTTGTGGTTGTAAGAAGGGAAGTGGTTGTTGATGGAACTCAAATTAAATAATTTTTTAGTTATTCATTCATTTATGCCCCTATTTTTACTTGTACTTGTAGAAGTTGGTAATACTGCTGTTGTTGAAGTTGTTGGCAAGCCCGTGGTTGTAGTCGTCGATCTGATATGGATGTCACCTGAGCCCTTTGGTGGAGCCATTGGGATACATGCTTGCGAAACATAAATGGCAGCTGTGAAAACGAGCAAAGGCAGAGTGAAAGAAAGCATCGTACTTATTTTACCACTTAAAAATTCAAAGTTTATCAAAGTTAAAGTATTTTCTTGTAGGAACAACACTAAAAATTTTCTAGACAAGAACTTTTAATTAACATAATTTAACATTATAGTTTAACAATATTTAAAATAAAAAAATATTAAAAAATAAAAAAAAACATATAGGATTTCTTCACTTTATTTCACCTGATATTCCTCAAAATTTCAAAGCTTAGAAACTAAAATCTTTGAAAGTTTTGAATACTTTCAGAAAGTGCTTTGAAATTTAACTCCCGCTTAATAAAGGAAATCCAAAGTAAAGAAGATCTAAAAGACTCTAGGTGCCAGGACCATCTAAAATAAACTTTTCTTTGGAATCAGTTTTCTGCGCAAAATATGGATGTTAAATCGCTTTTTTCTTTAACAATTGTGTTTCAGCGAAAAAATGCGATTTGCTTCATGTTGGGCGATTTTCACCATTATTTCTTCAGCGATGTTGTCAAACGCTTCGATGAAGAGACAATTTTTTGAAAATCACTAAAAATACCGTCGCTCTTTGAAACAGCGACACATCGCTGAAGCGAAGCTATTTGAGTATTTTTTTTATTTTTTCGTGCAGCATTATTGAATCAAAAATGTAAAAAGCATTGCTGCGACGATTAGCCGTGTCATTTCGTCGACCGATTTGACAGCCATTGCTAGATATGGCAAGCGGTTTGATTTTTGTCGAACCGGCACGACCCGGCCGTTTCAAAAGTGGACCGGCCCGGATGAAATATTTTTTTTGTAAAAAATTAATTTTTTTGCTTGGTATCCCTTTGCTACCTTTTTAAATGCCTTAAAAATCTCAATCCGGTCCTTTTAAACCCGACATAGGGCACAATCCTGATAGATTCGACTGCTGCCATGACTATCCATTGCGCATAAACGAAGTTTGGCAAATAAAAAAATTAAAAAATTTTCTTTGCATTAAATCCAAGAGGGCGAAAAAGCTTCCCATTATAAAGATTTAAAATTATGAGAGAGCCTTTAAAAGAGAGAGAAACCCTTATAATAAGTATATGTATATATGTAAAAAAAATTTGTTAGCTTTTATACCATTTTGTTCGAGAATAAATCATTACATTCTATTTAAATTTTGTGTCGTCACAAACTCTTAAGCTCTTTTTTTTTCGATATCTTATGGATGTAATAGTTTTTTTATGCATTCTTACTTTTTTTTTGATTGGCAGAAAGTTTAATGTGGGAAGATAACTGTAAATTTTTTTTATATCGCATCTCTCTCTCTCTCTCTTTTCATGATAAGGATTAAAGGTAATCCAATTTTGTGTTTCATCCATCATTTCGTTGAAACACAGAATAGATGAGAGAAGTGATCTAATTTTCAGAAGAAAAATGTTTATTGCAAGATGTCAAAAAGTTTTTTATACATGCAGATTTTTTTTTCGCGAAAATATGTTCTATTTTTTCTTCTTATTTGTCTTCTTTTTTTTAATTTTGTCCTATTTTCCAAGAACTTTTTTTAAATGACAGCGTTTCTGATATCTTTTTTATACATGTGTTTTTTTTAAAGTTGACAGAATTTAAAAGATTTTTTATTAATATTTTTGTCTAATTTTTTCGTTGATCATGAAACATACTAATTTATTTTACTTTTATTTCTTGTGGCGCCACAACTTTTCAAACGTCTATAAAACTATAAAAATTAATTATTTTAAAAGTACGATTAAAATGTTTTTAAAATCAGTAGCAAAATATTTTTGCATTTTTTAATGGCATAACCATGCCACAAATAATATCGCCTGTGTACAAAAAATAAATATTTTATAAAGAAGATCGTTTAAGAAAATAAAGTTTCAGAGATTGTGTGGTAAATAAAAAGTGATAAGATTTTAGAATGCTTCATTTATTTTCCACGTATATATAATATTTTTGAAATGTCTTCAATATAAACCCAGTCTTCAAGATGGTTTTGCAAAAAAACAAATTACTTTTTATTACAAAATTTCGACGAACAATGAAATGCCGAGGCGTATGGAGGTGGGTCGCTTGGTAATATCATCTCCTTGGCATTGCTAATGGCAGCATTCTATCAAGTTCATCAGAAAATGAAGAAAAGCTTCATTTTAAACCAGCAATCTAGCTTGGAAGCAGTCGGCGGATTTCTTATTTTCTCTTGGTTTTTTTTTATTTACTCTCGACTGACTGCGCAATTCTTTCTAACTTAATAAAGAAAAGTGATAAATTTAATATATTCAAATTCAAAGTCATTATTTTTCCTGCCATTTTTTTGTAATATTATTTTCCAAAATATATTTTATTTATAAATTTTGCTTCATCTAAGGTAAGATTTTATTTAAACTTTAACAAACATGTTTAAGAAATGGAAACACCCATTTTTATCCGCTTTTTTAGGCTCATCTTTATCTTTTTTCCTACACAAAAATTCATTCATTTTTTAGATATTGATAATTTTGAGATTTTCCATTATTAAAGTATTTGGTATTTATGCATTGTTTTATTTTGGTGATTTTCAAAACTTTAATTTTATTTTATTTAAATCAAAATTCAAATGTAAATGGCGTACCAGAATACTCTCCTGCAGCATTTAAAGCGATTGCAATTGAAAGGAATTGGATAATTAATGGAAGTAAGAAAAAAGTAAAATAATTTTGTGGGTATTATCTTTTTGTTTTCCAGATTGTCAGGGCTATTATATAAGTTGTACATCTGAACCTACAGACACTGAATATAATTGTAAGTAAAGCAAATAATGCTAAAAATATATAAAATAAATATTATATGTTTTTTTTAGATTGTATTGATAATTTCCCAGAAGAATGTTTATTGCCGCCACAAACAACAACAGCAAAAGGTAAAAATAATGAATAATGATTTAAAAGCTTTATATAATGAAACTTGTTATTTTCAGGAGCAATGACATTGACAACAAGCGGGCAACTTTCACCAACGACATCAACATTTTCGGAACAAACGAAAGGTATTTAAAATTTTTTCTTTCAACAAAATATAATTAATAGTTTTTATTATTTTAAGGTGAAACAAATTATTATTCATCTTCAACCATAAAGAGCTTTGATGAATATGGGAAATTTACTTCCACCGTTTTACCAACAACTATTAGCTCAAATTTAAAAACAACCAAAATAACTGAATTAATTCCTCAAAGTTCATCCGCAACGACATTATCAAGTGATTCTAAAGGCTCATCCTCATCTCAAATTTCCACGATAGTTTTGGAAAATCCCACTTCTTTGGCTGAAATGGTTACAAGTAAGTTGTGTTTTTAACAAATCACTTTAAAGAAAGCTTTCAATTCCATTAGTATTTAACCATAGTTACTTGTAATGCAAGCATTGTGGGTGGGCGTTTGATAAAAAAAAAAATTGCGTCTTTAATTAATCGCCGCTAGTTCCAAATCTAACTCTCAAATCTTTTATAAGTGCTCATTCGTTAGAAAGACTTTATGGCGAGCCTTTGACTTGTCTATTTATGCCGAGTCGTTTTTATATAAAAAGGATCAGTCTCTGTCTTATTTAACTTAATTTAAAATATACTAGTTGCGAGCATTAAAGAATAAAAATATTCATCATTTTATTTTTATTAATTTCTAGATTTGCGTTATTCTGTTACCTTTTTGCAAATCTATTAGAAAACTTTTCATTTCTTTATGGACCCATTGTCCTTTGAACAATTTTTTAAAACGCCTTTTTTCGCTCAACTAATTGAATAAAATCAAAAAAGAAATAATTACTTTTTAATCTAAAAATTTCTTAACTGAAAGAAAAGGAAGACAAAATTCAAAAAGCCATTGAAAAGATGTACGCATAATTTTTTACTTTCTTTTATTAAAGTTTTACTCAATTAGAATCTTTCGTTATAATGGGGATGTTAATTTTATTTTTTCTATTTAACTTGAGGTAAATCCTTTTTTTCTTCAACTTTTTATCTTTAGACTTTAATTCTCATTTTTTCCAAATTTAAGAGTAAATAAACCACTTTTTTGAAATTCTCTGACTGCCTTTTAAATAAAATTCGATAGAAAAAATCAAAGTGTTTTGATTATCACACTTTTTTTACTCATAATTATTTCAAGTCTTTCTGTAAAAATAGGAATAGAATTAGCTAATATCAAAGATATAACATTGTTGTAAATTTAAAGACGATTAAATAATCTTTTTCTTTCAAAAATTTATTTTATAAATACTAAAATCGTAAACAAAAATAACTCATAGGTACTTATTTATCTGCCAAAAATTCAAAAAAGACTCCAATGGATACACCTCAAAGTGAAACAGTGTCACCTAATTTAATGATTAAAACCACGGAAGAAGCTGGTTCAACACAAAGCAAAAGTGTTTACTTATCCTCCTTGAAAACGAACACCATAATGAACCCTACGATTAATAGTGAAACTGCAAAAATGGCTACTGTGACGGCAAGTGGTGGGTCAACTTTAACCGATAAAATGTCATCAACAAGTGGTAGCCAAGATAATCGTGTTTCAACAAAAAGCTTACCTCTTACAACTGAATATCCTGAACATGATACTTCAGTTAAATCTAAACAAACAACATTGCCATTAGATTTAACAACCACTCAACCTTTTTCAAGTTCATCGACTCATCAATCCACCATGAATTTAGAAACTGTCGATGATGCAGCAAAAGGTGAGACATCAACTAAAGCATTGTCTTCGAGAAATTCACCAACTCGATTATCAACCAGTGAATCCACTTCCAGTCATTTATCTACTGAATTAGTTCCTCGTACATCACAACCAGCTATGACGTCTGTGGAAGTTTCACAAAATGAAAAGACATCAGTTGCTGCAGAAAAAAGTAGTTCTGCCGGTTCATCTCACAGTCATTCTTTATCTACCGAACTTCCCATAGATCACGAAAAAGTTAGCTCATCTCAAGTTAATTCATTTACGACTACTCAGGATGCCACATCATTATTACCATCAACTTCAATGAAAACAAGTTTTTCTGTTTCCACCGTTGATGAAGACACATTTACAACAACTGCAAAGCCAATGGTAGATGAAACAACGATGGCTGAAATAACTGAAGCTATTACCACTTTGACATCCCAAAGTGGCTCAACAATTACGGATAGCCAAAGTCAAACTCTCAGCTCATTAGCTCAATCGCCATCATCAATAAAAGTAGCAACATTGAGTACAGGAAGTACTCTTGATGTTGAAGAAGCAACTTCAAAAGCCAACACAATGAGTCAACCAACTATGGCAGAGACTTCTGAAAATTCGATTAAAATTAATGAATTCGCAACTACTTTGATGGTTACTTCTGGCGAACCAATGCAAACCACATCCGATGAATTTTCAAGTTCACAATCTACAATAGTTTCAAGTTCATTAAAACCAGTTGAAAGTTCGGCAAATAGTCCAACGATAACTCTTGATGAAATTAAAAATACTGGCACCACATCCTCCTCCTCTCCAATTTCATTGAAGGATACAACAACTTCCATGAATTCTTGGACGACCGATGGAATGAAAGTTACAACTTTATTGCCTCATATTGGAACTACTCATGATAAATTAATTTCAAGCTCAACTGCTCGAAGCTCGCCTGAAGAAGTTGTTGCCACTTCAAAGAAACATTCTTCGTCAGTTGTCGTTGAAACTTTTGAAACACATTCACAACAAGAAATACCAAGCGTAACAACAACAGTTGCTGAATTAACTTTATCAACAAATGCGCCTACAAAAGAAATTATGAAATCTTCCTTGGAACCCAGCAGCTCTCTTGCCTCAACTGGTGCTACTCCATCATCCACGGGTGAAGGTGGTGAAAGTTCGCCTCAATCAAGCAGCGCTACTTCAGTTGAAAATCATGCCTCTTCTATGACTTCGTTTAATCCAAAAAGTTCACAAGGTACAAGTTTGGGTATTTCTGTTAAAAATAGCGTCAGTGATGAACGAACCAGTCAATCTCCTGTAACTGATACCGCAAGCAAAAATCCTTTCGATTCCACATTTTCAACAACAACTTATCTTCAAGATGAAAAAATAACTTCACAAAAAAGTAAGAGTATTTTAAACGATAAAAAATTAAAATATATAATTATAAAACCTTTATTTTTAGGCGTCGAAACTCTCACTTCAGACTCAACTCAAGAGGCTTCCACTCTCTTTCTTTCAGTTGAGCCACTTCCAAGTTCTGAAAAGCTAATAAGTACAACCCAAATTGGATACACTGATTATGAAAATCCAAAAACAGAATGTAAGAATAATTAAAAGAGAAAAACCCTTAATTAAAAAAATAATTTAATTTCAGCAAACGGTTTTAAAACTAATGCTGCAGGTCAAAATCAACATTCAGTCACATTCTCCTCTATGGAGCAATCAAGTTTGGTACCAATGACTACAGATGTCAAAAGTTCATTAAATAATAAAGATACACCCTTTTCACCAAGTTTCTCTCATATTACTCTTGAATCTTCAATAGATTCAAGCAGTTCAATTTTCACCAAAAGTATGTTTAAAAAAACAATAAAAAAACTTAAAAATAATTTTTCTTTTTTTATTCTTCAGGAATTAGCCATGAACCCCTTAGTTCGACTTCTTTGCAAGGAAAGGCCTCAACATTTAATGATAAACTTGTTAGCTCATCGGTTTCCACTGATGAAATTTTGGAAAGTAGCACACCCACGAGTACGATTGCTGATAAACAAAGTTCTAAAAATATGGAATATGATGATTTGAATGGCTTTTCTTTGAGCTCTGAAACCGAAGAATTTCAAGATAATGCAATGATTTCGACCGAAAAATATGAATCTTCTCCAAAGCAAGGTAATAACGAGAGAGAAAAAAAGAATACAAAATAAAAATAAAATTTCAATTTTTTTAGAAGTCACTAAAATTGCGAGCACTGAAGATATGCCAACCTCAAGTCAATCACTTTCAAATTCGAATACTGGAGCATCCACTTTGCCAATTACGAATAGCAATGATAATGGAATTATTTCCGCTTCAAGTCGCAGTATTATTGATATTAAAAGTTCTGAAAATCCATCAACTAGTTTTGGTGAAACTTCAATGGCAAGCCTTGATATTTCAACTGTAACAACTTCAGCTCCAAAAGTTTCAATATCCTCAACATCTGAAGCATCAGCCCCTTCAGATGTTGAAGATATTCCTTCTACCTCAACCGTTTTGGTCAGTTCAAAAAGTGCATCATCTTCACATATCACTGATAAAAGTAAGCAAAAAATAAAAAAGGAAAAACTGATTACTAAACAAATAAATTAAAAAATTAATCTTTTATCCTATTCGAAAGCTCTTTCAGCTACCTCCATGCCACATTTAACGGGTACACAAAGTATCACAACAACGGGTAGCTTTTTATCAACGGGTATAAATGGGTTTTCTTCAACCCCGCAGCCTTTCGAATCTACAAGCAGCACTAAAGAAAAACAAATTAGCACAATTATTACTGGAACATCAAAATTATTAACAGATACATCCAAACAATCAGGAGCATCATCATCTTTTGAAGTTAATAAAATTACAACTCCAGGTAAAAATAAAACTTTAATTAAAAATATTACAAAATTCCAATTAAAAAATAAATATTTTTAGGAAATGTCGATTCCACTGTGCTAAGCTCAACCGGTTCTCCTCAAATTACGCGCGAAGGAGAAGATTTGAAACTTTCTACTGCCACGATTTTTTTAAGCAAATCTTCTAATTCACGGGTTGCTACCAACGATATTACTGCCGCCCCAACTGCCGTAACTGCCACCATTACTACAACTGGCGGTTATGATGCAAAACTCACTGAAACTAAAAATGGCAAAATCGTTACTGCTTCGATTGAACCTCAGCCTACTCATTCTGAAAATGATGGGCTCACAGAAAATACCATCGCTGCTCCAAGGAAAATGAGTTCAAGCTCCGTTGAAACAGGTATGCGTTTTTTTAATATTGAAACCATACAAAATTATGGTAAACTTGAACAAAAAAATAACAAAAACTTAAAAAATTAAAATTATTTCAGATGCTGCACCAGTTGCTGAAACCACCGTTGATGCCGCACAAATTACTGAAAGTAAGGTTGAAGTCCAACAATCAAGTTCCAGCGCTGGTGTTTCAAAAAGTAAGAATAAACTTAAACACAAAAATAAGGTGAAAAATAAAATTTTTTGAGTTTCAGTTAACAATAATGGCCAAATTGCCACATCTTCTAACCAAATGTCCACTGTTCATCAAAATGTTGAAAAAAGCACTAGTGAAACAAGCGTTCCTAAAAGCTCCACCATTGCTATAAAAGATATTGAAATCCCAAATAGTGTAAATACAATTGGTGCTTCTCCTACCGTCGTTGATGAAATCTCCTCATCAACAATGAATGCCAAAAAAGACGCAAGCACAATGCAAAATTCGGGAACACCGGCTCTTCAATATTCATCCCATGCTCCATCCTCGAATGCTCAAGTAAATATCGTCAACGATGCCTCAACCTCCAAATTAATTAAAGATGAAGATACCACAAAACCAATTCATACATATACAGGTTTTTCAAAAGGTAAAAAAATTATAAAAACCCAAAAAAAGAGACAAGGAATGAAGTAAATAAAAAATAATAGTTACAGATTTAACTGAAAAAACAAGCCTTGATTTGAATAATGTAAGCCCTAGCTCCTCCAAGGTTTCTCAATTACAAAACACTCAACCCACTGAACAAATTAGCAGCAGTACTCGTGGCATGGCTAGCGAAATGATGGGTAAGAGTTAAATTAATAATAAAAAGCCCCATAAAAATTAAAAAACCTTTTTTCTTCAGATGTTGAAAGTTCAACATTTGTTGAAAATCAAATTAATCAACAATCAACTAGCGTTGACACAAAAGGTAAAAAATTTAAATAATTTTATCTCAAAAAAAACTTCAAAAATTAAAAAAAGTTTTTGTTTCAGAAATTGAACATGAAACCAGCCAGGCACCAAATGTAAATCAAATGACCCAAACACCAAGTGGCAGCCAAAATACTAAAGGTTGGAATAGTTTTTACTTTTAAAAAAATTAAAAACTTTGTTAAAAAAATACTTGTTTCAGAAGAAGAAAAAAGTACGGAAGTGCCAATGCAAGAATCCACGATGGCACATAACATGGAACAACAACCAAAAACTGAAGTGGCAGAGCTTAAAAGCTCATCATCTTCCGAATTTGTAAAGCTCATCACCAGCTCCAGCACTATTAACACTGAAACATCCGAGACCGTTACAAAAGGCAGCACAGAAGGAGAATCATCGTCCATTGAAGGTAAAAAAAACTTTTAAAATAAACAAAAAAATCTAAAAATCTAAATTGTCTTGTTTTTCCAGATAACGTTCAAACCGAATCCGTCAGCAGTCAAGGGAAGACGACAACCGACAGCACCCCATCTTGGGTCGATCTCCAACAACAACAATCGACCAAGAAGATGGATGAACAAAAGAAGCCACCAATGCCTTCTTTTGCCTTTCGGTTTATGAAGAGCCGTTATTTAAGCATGAAATATGGTTCATATCTTGATAATGCTTGGATCTTGGTTCCCGTTTTGCTCGCCGTTCTTGTGATCTTCAAAAGTGTGATTTGGAGTGATTTTAATCTTAGGGCTCTCCACCCTAAGATTAAACTCATGATAGCAATCGCGCTTTTTGGATTCTCCTTTCGGATTGGTTGGGTCATCTTCCATTATCAAGTAATGGTGAAATATAGGTTATATCAGAACTGGCAAGACTATTTATAAATTTTATTTAATTTGTTTTCTTTTTGTTGTCTTTTTTGAATGATCTCTCCTCCTCTTACATAAAAATTTTTAAATATATATTTTTTTGGATTTCTTCTTCTCTTTTTTTTCACAATGCTTTATTAAACTTTATGATAATTTTTCTGATCTCTTATTTTACTGAATTATTTTACAAATTATACTTTTTTTTATATAAGCTTTAATTTTTTGTTTAATAATTTCTTTGTGGTTGTTATATTTGAAAAATAAACTATTTATTCTCTTATTTCTTTTGCCTTTTTTCAAATGATTCAACAAAAAAAACATTAAAACAAATTTTTAAAGTAAGTAACAATTTAAAAATAACTATTTACACAATCTTTAAATAATAATGTTCAAAGAAAATTTAGAAACCTTTTTTATCTTCAATTTCCCTTCCATCAAATTTCTGGAGAAACTAAACAAAATTGGATACTTTGATTGTTTTTCACCTCTTTTTTTCATGCCATAACTTAATTTAAAGATTTTTTCAAATAGTTTTTATTGAAATCCTATTTGATGCGAATATTATTTAAAATTAGTGTAGTTACTTTCATAAAGTCCGAGCTCCAGGTAAATTTTTTTCTTCTTCAAATATCTTTAATTCAAGTTCGAGCTTATGTAACTTTATAAATATGTTTTTCACGGCTATTTTAGAAACAATGTAATTAAAATAAACTTTTTGATTAAAAAATAGATAATTTGATTAGAATTTTGAGTTTACTGCAGCTCAAAAAAAAATAAAAATAAACATATTTAGAAACAAAAATGTTTACTTCCAGCTAGGTTGAAAAAAAGTGTTTTTTATTCTTTGCTTTAAAATTAATTGTAATTAAATCAATTTTTACACAATTTTGTTATAAATGTTTTGCAAATTTTAAATCCATATTTTTCTTTTGTGATGAGCAAAAGTAAAACTCCAGTGTTTTGTTTCTTTTTCTTTACGATCTTGAATTTTCTGTATCAGTAAAATGTGGCAATGAGACGATCTATTCCTTCCCGATCCAGGAATGCATTTTTCCATTTACATTGCTTAAAAATAGAAAGATTTTTCGTAATAAACTTAAAAAAATGCAACAGAGTCACAGATTATGTAAATATTTTGAAATTCTTTTTGTACCAAAAAAAGATAAAGTTTCTTGCAATTGTCGAATTCATTTAAAAAAAGGTAAGAAGAGAATTTGTTTATTTTTAAATTTATGAATCCTAAAATAACCTTCGATACTTTCTTAGCTCTGAAAGATCTTCACCATTTCCGGTGATGCCAAAGTTCAAATAAAATTTTTGCAAGATTTTTATCTGCAAAAAAATGCAATAAAATTTCTTTGACATAAAAAATAATAAAATTTTATGAATGCCATCATCGAAGCTCTCATCTCAAAGGCGCGCAACCATAGAGATCCGCATTATTATTTTGCTGTTGAAAGATAAATACTGGATCTTTGCTTCTTTTATTTTTTTTAAACATTTGGATCTGATAAAAGTGCAAACACAAAGTTGGCACAAATTTTATATAAACATTTTGTAATTTTTTGTTATCGAAATAAAGCAATAAATTTTTATATGCCATCATCAAGAGTCAATAACAAAAAGGTTCCAGATTCTAGTTTTTGGTTTGTGTTTATTTGTTTGAAATGCAGAAACTACAAACAAAAAAATACTATTTTGTTTTGATAAAATTTATCATTGAATTTCTTTTGTTATTATTGAAGATTTTAGATTTATAGCGCCGACACATCTTCAAAAGGCAATAACAGAAGTTATGTGCTTCAAAATGAGATAATAGAAAGAAAGCCCACACACAAACATATATTTTTTTATTGCTTTTTAGTTTTTTTGGCCTTGATCATATTCAAAAGAAAAAATAAAGCTTCGTCAGCTTATATTTCGAAAGAAAAAAAAATACATCGCTAACCACTAAAAAGCGTGAAGATGAAATTTAAAGAAAACTTGACTTCGCTTTTAAGTAAAAACTTTGGTGACCAAAGCAATTTTTTGAATGAACGCTTTGTTTTTTCCATTATTTGAATATGTTAACACAAAGACAATAATGAAAATTATTTACGGTTTAAAGCCATTTTTAATATTTTTCTTAATCCAACCAAATATGCGAAAATCAAAAAAAAGCCATATCGAATGAATGAAACTTCAAAAAATGAAGACAAATAATTTTAGGATTTTGTTTTCAGCGATGATTCAGTTGATAAAAAATTTGATCCACGGATTAGAAAATAAATTACACCGAGATTGGGGTGAATTAATTTTTGTAAGAAACAAAAAATGTGTGGAATTTTTTAAATTTATTTAGCATACAAACATAAAAAACATTATTGTTTTCTCATTATATTATAAAACAATATTAAACTTAATAAAAAAAAAGATATTTATTTTGACATTATAATAATTAAGTATGAATTATTTAAAATAAGGAGTTCAAATTCTCGTTGAAATTGTATAATTTGTGAATGGATTCGTCGGCACGCGTGAATTTTTTTTATTGATAAAATGTCTTTATCGGAAAATTTGCATAGGCTGAAAATAAATATGTATATAAAAAAAACACTAAACAAAAAATTTGCATTAAACCGAAATTTTCTGAAAAAAAAATGTTCAATGTTTTTTTTTCATTGTGGGTTAGCCTAAAGCTCATTCATTTTCAAAATTTAGGTTTCTTAATCTTTAGTTTTAATTTTGTCTACCTTAATTCCTATTATCCTTAAATTAATTCGACAAAGTCTAAAAACTCGAATTCTAATGTCAAAAAGAGAAAATGATGTTATTCGAAAAATAAAAAAAATCACGTTAAAAATAGTGGAAAAGTAAAAGGGTACCGATTCATCTTCTTTATTCATCCTTTTTTGCAGCCGTTTCTGCTTCTCTTCGTAATTGCCATTTTTCATAAAAGTATTCAAATAATTTCAATAAGATTAGAAAATATGAGTATCCCAGTACCAAAGCTACACACAAAGGAGGCAAGGGTAATCCATTCGGCCATATATCAAGATCTCCATTTTCAAAAAAACATGCAATACCAAAATTACAACACGTTGGAACTAGTTTACAATAAAACATTCCAAAAATAATTTCCCAAACAATTGAAATAATCATAACGAAAAGAAACTTAAGAATCATTTTTTTATATCCCAAAAAAGCGTTTAAATAATTTTTGTAGTAAAATTTTTTGTCGTTTAAATTTTTTTTGCTTTTAAGTAAAATATATTGATATTTAAAAAAAATAGTAACTAAGCACCAAGTTCATTATTTTTTAAAAAACATGATGTAAATGCACATAAAGATTTGTCATTATTTTCCCATCTTTGAAATATTTCGTTTAAAAAAAGGATGAGGACTTCCATAAATTTTGTTGATTTATGTTAAATAAAAAGGCTTCATTTCATTGAAAAAACGGCATTTTTCTTCTGTTCTTGCCTCCAAAGCATATAAAATAATAAAATTCCAAAAAGTTCGAACAATTTTAAAAAAAAGAGTGGAAAAAGTAAGTAAGTTTAGATTGCCAAAAGTTTGTGTTAAATCTTGGCTTAATTGTGTCTTGTTCATATTTGGATGTTATGCTGTTGACAAACATTTCTTTTAGATTAAATAATAAAAAGATGATGACAGAATTTTTTTAATTTCGAAATGTTTTTTATAAGCTCACGAGGCTTTATTTCTTTTAAATATGAACAAAGCCAAAAAGGAAAACAAAAAAAAACAATAAAAAAAATATGTTTGTGAGTCTGGGCTTTCTATTGTCTCATTCTGAAGCACATTAGTTTTGTTATTGCCTTTTGAAGATGAGTCGGTGCCATTAATCTCAAAGCTTCGACAATAAGAAAATTTTATAGAAAAACAAAAACATTACAAAAAAGATAAACAAAATTTAAAAATGATCAACAGTAATAAAATTAATTTTAAAATGTTTACAAACTTGTTCGAGTTCTCTTTGAATTCGATTCTCTTCCTTATTAGTAAATTCACTAAAAAGTTAAAATCCAAGTTTAGTAGGTTGGTTTCTTTCCCATAGTTTTATGAAAGAATGAATTAATAATAAACACTTATCTAAAAACCATTTTGCATGTTTTTTTCTCACGTTTATTTACAAAAAAAATCTTGATTCTCATAAAAGAGCATCGTCTGCTTCAGCCTTCCTTGTGAAGATTCAAGTTTCGCGCAAACATTTTTTCAAAGTTGTTTTTACAGTAAATCCATTGCTCTCGCAGCTAAAAAATGGCGGGCTTTTTTTATCCTTTGTTTTTCAATGATGAAATTTTCATTCCTTCTCATTTTTCGTTTGAGATTTTCTCAATTTTTTCAACTTCAATATGGCTCGCACCAAACAAATTTCGCGTAAATCTACTGGTGGTAAAGCTCCCCGAAAACTACTTGCAACCAAAGCTGCTCATGCTGTATATATTCCTGGTGGTGTCATGCGGCCTCATCGTTATCGTCCTGGAACAATTGCACTCCGTGAAATTCGTCGTTACCAAAGAACAACCGAACTCCTCATCCGCAAACTTCCTTTCCAACGTCTCGTCCGTGAAATTGCTCAAGATTTTATGACAGATCTTCGGTAGGTTTACTTTCTTTTTATGTTTTTTTTAATTCTCACCTTCATTATTTCAGATTCCAATCTTCTGCACTCCTTGCTCTTCAAGAAGCTGCTGAAGCTTACCTCGTTGGACTCTTCGAAGACACCAATCTCTGTGCATTCCATGCAAAACGTGTCACCATCATGCCAAAGGATATTCAACTCGCTCGTCGTATCCGTGGTGACCGTTCTTAAGCTGATGATTATGTTCTACTGTTTTGATTCGATGTTTTTTTTGTTTTGTTATTTTACCTTTGTTTTTTTTTAATAAATTTTTTGTTGTGAACATCTTGTGTCTTTCGCTATTGATTTATAAACCTTGCTCTGATTCTTAGTTATCCAACTCTTGATCCATTAGCTTCTCATAGAACTAATAAAGGAATTCCAACTTTAGGCATATTCGCACAATTCAAACAAAAAAGTAATAGCATAAAAAGCAAAAGAAAAAATCTTTATTCAACAATTGGTAAACATGACAATACATAGAAAGGTAAAAAGATGAAACAATATGAGCACAAAACACAATGCAAACGAGAGAAAAAGGTTATAATTACAGTAAAGAAAATGCAAAAATGTAAAAAGGATAAGCTATTAGTTTTAGATTCCAAAGTTTCCAGATGTGTAAGCTTCAAATTCTTCTTTGTCCATTGATAAGCTGTCACCATTCATTTCTTGAATAAATTGTAAAGCGCCACTCAAGTTGGTAAATATGTAGCCTGAAATGAAAAGACAAAGTTATGGTAAAGAAACCAATAAAAGTAATGTTTACCTGATTCACCTCGCATGATTCTTGATGGTAAAGCAAACCGACTAATAAACTTCATATTTGAGAGAATCAGTGGAGGATTAGCATGTAAGATGACATAAATCAGAGCAGGCAAGAATTCATCAGCACCTACAGGAGCATCGGAACGACTTTCTTTGAGAGCTTCAAATATCTTTTTTGAACATAAAACGAGACAAATCAGCTTTTCACGAGGTGTACGATATTGGTATAAATCAAATATGGAAGCAACAGCTTCGTCAATACAAGTATGAACAGAAATGTTAGAAAATTTGAAGGCAGTTTCAAGGAATCCAGCAGTAACCCAATTGAGCGAACGAATGCGATCATGAAGTGATAAATCAGCTACGTTGTCTTCATCAGCCCTGAAAAGTTGATCAGTTACAATACATACACACCAATAAACAAACAAAAACACCAAACCTATCAGAGAAAAGAACATCATAAGCTTCTGTACATATGTATTCTTCAAGTTCAGCCATAAACATTCCTTGATTGAAATCCTGATTGAGAAGTTTTAACTTCATAACATGTTCAGCCATTTCATGATAAAAAACTTGAACCATTTCTGAAGTTTGATCCAACGGTCTTTTGTCATTTGTAAAGATTGTTTCAAGCATGGCTCGGCAAAGTTTATAGATTTCAAATGCACCTTCAGCTCCAAAATATTTCAATGCAGATTTGTAGAGCTTTACGTCAGGACTGGTAGATGTTGCAGCTAAAAATTTTGAAGTTTTCTCTTTCATCATTCTTTTTATTGATTCTGGGAAAATGTGCATTTTTCGATAAATATGAAACGAACAACGTTTATGCCTTTTTTTGATTCAGAGAGAGACTTCGAAGAAGAAGAAGAAGAGAAAAGTTTGAATGAAATGAAAAAAGTTTTTTATTCGCACGATCGGGCGAAGTTAAAATTTCTTGCAACGAAAAAAGTGTGGGGAAAATGCTTTACAAAAAAAAATGATGGATCTGTCAAGAAAAAAGTGGATCACGCTTTTAGTCGACGATCTCCAACATTTAATATTTTGTAATATCCATTACTTACATAAATAATATACATGCCAGAAGAGATTTTACTTGAAACCAAATCATCCAACAATTTTACTCATATCAAAGATGGATTTATTGATTTAGCTGCTGGAACAGCCGGTGGCATAGCTAATGTTTATGCTGGACAACCATTAGATACAGTAAAAGTTAAAATGCAAACTTTTCCACAATTGTACAATAATTGGATTACATGCTTTGGAAAAACTTTTAAAAGTGATGGAATGAAAGGGCTTTATGCAGGTTAGAAGTTTTTTAAAATTGCATCATTCATTAATTTGTTTAATCAAAAAAAGTTTTTCCATTTTAGGAACAACTCCAGCCCTTGTTGCTAATATCGCTGAAAATGCTGTCTTATTTACCGCTTATGGATATTGTCAAAAAGCTGTAGCTAAAATAGGTGGTTATGAAGATCCATCTGCAATGAAACCATTACAAAATGCAATAGCAGGATCATTTGCAGCTGTATTTGCTGCATGTGTTTTATGCCCAACTGAATTAGTTAAATGTCGATTACAAGCTCAAACAGAAGTAAATCCACTTATTAAACGGTTTGATAATTAACCTTTCCATTTATTGAAACCATACATAATTATTTATAGTTCAGCATTTGGAATATGTCGAGAAATGTATCAACAAAGAGGAATTCGAGCATTTTTTGTTGGAATGTCTCCAACTTTAGTTCGAGAAGTACCGGGTTATTTTGCATTTTTTGGTTCACCCAACCTAAAATGGTTGATAAGATTTTAATCTCTTCTGCTTCTCATCAATATTTCTCTTTGCCAACTGTAAATATTCAACATTTTTTTAAAAATCCAGCATCAGCACTTGGATTAATAAAATTGTATAAAACTTGTAAATACTTTTTTCTTAAAAAAAGGTTTTTCTTTTTTGACGATATTTACCATCAATATGATGATGATAATGGTTTTTTTAAACTTGGATGGGAATATCAAACCGAAAATGAGAAAGTTTTATTTTGGTTTACTCGAAAGCTAAGAATATGGCGAGCAGAATATTTCCCGTCATATCAAATTTATCGATGTACTATTAAACAATTAAAATTAAGTGTTTCAACTATCACATTAAACGATTTTCTCATTATTGTAAAAGAAAATACAATTAAAGATTTTTGGATGTTTGATAGTCAAATTAAATATCCAAATGGCTTGAATATTCCTATGGACATAATTTTGCGAAAAGTTCCTAACGTTGTTCAATTTTTCTTTGATAACTATGACTCATTTTGTACTTTGGAAATTCTCAAAAAAATAAATTCAATAAAATTTTGGAATAAACTTCAAAAATTTACATTTGAAATAAATTATTCGTCGGATGTTTTTGATGCGCCAATTTTATGCGATTTCATAAAAACCAATGCCGCTGAAACTTCAATTTTCAATATTATTGTCAAAGGTGAGAATTCCAAAAACAATTATGATCTTTTAAAAGTGGCTGCAGAAAAATTATTCGATAGTTCGATTGGTGGTGTAAAACCCGAAATTTCTGTTTTTCATTTAATCTGGCCATAAAAATTATTTTGTATAATCTTTTGTATGCTTTTTTCGTTCCTTAATTATTTTTTTATAAATATTTTTTTCTGTATGTTACCAAACAATGAAGGCATAAAGATAATCTTTTTACCTCCTTGAAAACCATAAAATTACACTAAAAAATTATTTATTTATTTATTTTTCCTATAAAAAGCTACGAATTTACGGTAATGAAAGCGTTTATAAAAAGTAAACCGATTTTTCTTCATTATAATTAATTTTTTAAAAGTTGCTTTCAATATTCTTTCACGGCTTTTTGGTTTCTTTTCAAGAAATTTTTGATATGCAGAAAGAAAATGGTAGGCTATGCAAGCATAACTAATATTTACTCGACCAGTTAATGAATATTGAATTATCAAAATGATTGAAAAAACTATGCATTCATATAAATTTTCTTTTAAATGGAAATTAGGAATATAAGCAGCGGCAAAAAATATAATTTGAAAAGGGACATTGAATAGCTAAAAAAAATTTTTATATGATTTTAATATTAATTTTAAAAATTGGCTTACTTGGAAAAATTCAGAAAGTATAATTATATTATGAACTAGATTAACGCTGTATGGAATACCCATTATTAAATTATAAAGCAAAAAAATTCTTGAACACAGACATATAAAACAAATAAAAATTAGAAGAAGAAAATAATATATTCCATGTGGATGAGAATGAATCGAATTAAACTCAAAGAAATAAATAAGAAAATAATGGAGGATGTGAACAAAAAAAGTAAAAACATTGGCCTTTGTTAATTTAAATAAATAATTATAATATTTAAGAATTTTATTTTTTTCACTTTTATCTCGATGAATTGGAACATATTCAAATGTAAAATTATTAATGATTTTGAATGGCATGAAAGTTAAAAATATTAATAAAATATTTCTGGGAGAGAATGAGAAAATGGTTTTTTTCCAGTGAAAAAAGGATCACAGTAACAAGTTCTCGCTTGGTTACCAAGGAAATTAAATCAATGCAGTATTCGTTCAATAAAAAAGAAACTACAGTTATTTTGCATTTTTTTGAAGAGGTCATTTCTCTAAAAGGTCATTTTCACACTTTTCGTATTTGAATTGTTACTCTTCTTAAAAAAAGGGCCGGAACGGATGGAAAGGGAAAAATTTTTGTAAACAAAAACGCTTAATAAAGATAGACTAATTTGAACAAAGTTGAGAGATTTTGAAGCATAAATTTATGAAAACAAGAAAAGTGAAAATAATAAAATAATACTACAAATGATGTAAGATAGAAAGGTATCAAGTGATTAGTGTTATAAGATACCAAAAAATGTATTTATTCTTCATCCAATGCATTTGTTATTTTTATATTAAAATTTAATACAAAATCTTTCTGAAGAAGAAAAAAATTATTTGATTTTAATGTTCTGAATAAATTTATTTACTCTTTTTTGAAAGATTATTATTTCAACTTTTCCGTTTTTTTAGAAAGTATAACTTTGGCTCATAATAATTACCATGACTTTATCGCCTTTTTCTCTGGTATTTTATTTTGTTCTGCATTGTTACAGTATCTCACTTTGAATTGGATTACATTCAAAAGCAATATCTTTTTTGCATTGAAAAACAGAAAAAATTATTTGTTCATTTGGACTTCTTTCTTTTTCTTTGATTAAAACGTGGAAAAACTTTCCATTTTCCTTGTCAGCTGACGCTGATAACGAAGCTGCAAAGATTATTAGATGACCTTCACTGCTTTCTTAGTTGATTTTGGGTCTTTCAACTTTTTTTTATTTTTGCTTTTATTACCTTTTTAGAGTTCAAAGAAAAAAAAGAAAGACAGTAGCCATGTTGTTAAGCTACATTAACCCAATTAGAGATGAAAAAACTGAGGAAAAAAATTAATCTTTTTATCAAATAAAACGTATTTGCGTGGATTGACAAACGCGAAATTGTTTATATTTAAAGAAAGAAACAATGCATTGGCAATAACAATAACCAAAATAATCAGGCCTCATCATATGTAACCTTATCAATAAAGAATAAGAAGAGGAAAAGCGAAAAAAACGGAAGCGCTTCACTATATCAAGTTTTAAAGAAGCTTTTAATGTACTTTAAAAGCATAAAAAAATAGGTTCTTACACTCGGGTTTGATAAAATTTTTTAATCCTCATTTATTTAAATATCTGTAATTATGATAAATATATCTGGAATATTTAATTTACGACTGCCGCTACCAAATAATTTTATTTCAACAACCACCTCAGCACTTCCATATTTTATTGATGGAAATAATGATAATGATAAATGTGAACCTTATAAATACACTAATACCTCTCAAGGTATAAACATTTTTATAAAGCTAAATAATTAAATAAATAATTAAATATTTATTTTTTAGAAGCTTGTGAATATGTAAAACACTTTGCTGATGCATGTGAAAGTGGAGGATATTTATTATGGACTCAATATATAATTTGCACAGAAAATGATTTAGCAAGAATTTTTTTAATAATTTTATCTATATTTTGTTTATTTTTTTTATTCTTAACTATGACTACAACAGCTGATAATTTTTTTTGTTGCAGTATTTCAACTATCGTAGATCATTTAAAAATATCCCAAAGTTTAGCTGGAATTACTTTAATGGCATTTGGAAATGGAGCGAATGATATATTTAGTACCATTGCATCGGTATTAAATACAAAGCAACCTAAAGTGGGTTTAGCTTTTGGTGATATACTTGGTGGTGGAGCTTTTGTAACTACCATAGTATTGGCTTCGGTAATCATAACAAAACCATTTAAAGTTGCAAAATTGCCAACTTTACGTGATTTAATCTTTTATATTATTGGGATTGCTTGGATGGCTTTTATAATGCTTTATGATTCTAAACTTTTTGTTTGGCAACCCGCAGGTATAATAAAATAGTGTGTCACTCAAAAGTTTGCGATAAAGAAAAAATAAGTTTCATTCTTATTTTTTTTCAGCTTATTTGGCTATTTATGTTTTATATGTAGGAATCGTTATTTGCGGAAGATTTTATGAAAAAAATAAACGAAAATCAGAAATTAGGACAAGAGAACAACCTACAAGGATATCCGTATCTTTCAATGACCATTGTCCATCAAATGAAAGCGGTGGAGCTGAAACGAATGGAAATACAACAACGCGAAGAGAATCAATAAATAGTCCCATGGACGACAATAATGGATCAACAAAATTTAATTCCCATATCAGTTTTATTATGGAACCAATGAACTCTTCCGTTCTTCCTCCCACTCAAAGGTCTTCAAATTTTGTCATTCCTAGCATTGTTATCAGTCCTATCACCACTGCCTTAGATGATGAGGTACATGAAAGGTTTAAATATATGAATGGAAAATTTCATTATTCTGAAAAAGAAATTGATTATGGTTTGTTTGTTTTTTTGTTATTAATATTAAAGAAAAAATAAAGAAAAAGATGTTTCAGATAGTGATGATGAGTCTGTTATTGTGGTCACTCCGGCAGCTCATAGTGGGCGGAGATTTACAATTTTATCAATAGCTGATGCTAAGAGCTTAATGCAACCGGAACCAGGTATTAATTTGCTTTTGCTAAAAAAAAAGCATTTTTAAAATGTTTATATTTTTTTGTTTTTTTAATTTAAAAAAAATAATGTTTTTATTTATTTTTCAGTGATAAATATTGATGAACCTGTGACGATAAAAAGAATTGCATTGGATTTGTTGGATGCTTTAAACCCAATTGAAACACATTATCATAAAAGTCGATGGATTTCAAAGGCTTCTCAAATAATTAAATGTCCCGTTATTGTTGTTTTACGATTAACTGTGCCTTTGGCAAATATTTGGTGTAAATCCTTAAGTATGATTCAATGCTTAACCATGCCATTAACAGTTTTGGCTTGTTTTAATTGTTGGTTTTAAATACAAAATTCATAAACTTAATTTTTTATGAATTTTTTTAGTATCGTCTATAACTATTATAAACGGAGGCCCTGGTTTATGGACATATTCTTTAATTCCTGCATTAATTATGATTTTAATAATTTTATTTTTAACATCTTACAATATTGAGCCATTATATTACAAAGTATTTATTTATTTTACCCATCTTTTTTTTTAAAACTCTCTCAATTTTATTCCAGAACATTTCTGGCTATTTTGGCTTTATTATGTCTGTAACATGGATTTATGTGGTTTCAAGTGAAGTAGTAAATATTATTGTTATGATTAGCGTAATTTCAAGGATATCACACGAGGTTTAATTTGCCATAAAAAAAATTATGGTTAAAATTAGGGTTTTTTTTTGTAGGTTTTGGGTTTGACGGTTCTGACGTGGTGCAATAACATCGGCGATCTCGTAGCTGATACATACGTTGCAAAACAAGGTTTTCCTCAAATGGCAGCAGCTGCTGCAATTGGTGGTCCACTTTTTAGTAAGATTACTTAATCCAACTTTTTTATAAACTATTATTATTATTACTTTTTTGTTTTATAGATTTATTATTTGGGTTTGGTGCCGCATTTTTTATTGCTACTTTACAAGGCAAACATGTTGATGCAAGTTTTTTAAAACTAATATTTTTCTTGTTTTTATTCGACAAATAACTTTTAAAGGTTAGCATTGATGGTACAAAAGCAACAATATTAATAATGGTAGCTGGAAGTTTATTTATTACTCTGGTAATGATAATTATTAACAAATTTCATGCAACTCGTGTACATGCTTATATATTAATTGCTTTTTATTCTGTTACTTTGATAACTGTAATTTTAGTTGATTTAAAAGTTATAACTTTTTAAAAAATAATAAGAAAAAAATAATTTGTTTGTGAATAGTGGAAGATAGAAATATATATAAATCTTCTTTTTTGCTACACCAAATTTTCTTCAAAAGATTTTATTTTTTATTATTGAAACCAACAAATCTACGATAATAAAAGCGTTTATAAAAAGTGAAACGATTTTTCTTCATTATAATTAAATTCTTTAAGTACGGTTTAATTTTTCTTTCGGAATATTTGGGTTTCGTTTCCAGCCATTTTTGATATTGTTTTAAAGAATGGTAGGCTCTCCAAACAGGTACACCACAATTTCGACTAGCAATGGACCATTGAATTATTAACATAAGTATTAAAACAATGCAATCGTAAACAGTGACAGTGAAGTTAGCTTCAATATCAAAAACGAAAGCAACAAAAATAAAGAAATGAATTGAAACATCCAAAATCTAAAAAATTGTTTTTATTGAATTTTTTTACCATAAAATTAACTTATTTGATAACCTTCAGAAAATATAAATAAATTTCCAAATATTTTAAAATTGTATGACTTTTCTTTAATTATTTTGTAAAGTAAAACAATTTTCGAAAAAAGAAAAAAGAAACAAATAAAAAGTTGCATAAAGAAATAATATTTTCCTTGTGAATCGGTTTGAATTGAATTCAATCGAAAGAAATAAATTAGGAAATAATGAAGAATATGAACAAAAAAAATTAAGGCATTTATTTTTGCTAATTTCACCAAACGATTATATAATCGAAGCTTTTTAATTTTTTCTTTGTTATCTCGATGAATTGGAACATATTCGAAAAATAAATTATCTGTGATTTTGAATAGCATGGAAAGATCCAATTATTTAATGCGAATAGAAATAAATTTTCTGGTAAAAGAATTATTGCAATTTTTGTCTTGGCCGATAAAAAAATTAACCAATGCTAGTTAGTTAGTCCAGGAAAAAAACTTTTCTGTTTGCTATTTTTTTTTTCTTCATTTGACGACCTCTCTTCTTTTTTTATGAGGGCGTTTTCACACTTTTTGTATTAAAATTTATAAAGTCATGAAGAATTAATGCATTGATGAAGAAAAGCATACTCTTGGTGCCTACTTGCTTTATCAACTGAAATGAAAAGAAAATAATTTGCAAACAATTTTATACAGAAAAACAAAGGTTTGTTTTAGTAAATAAACCTTATAAAAATGGTGAACAAAGAGTGATATTTTCTTTTTGGCTACATTCACAGACTTGTTTTCCATAATATTAAAAGAAAAAATTCCCAAAACTATTTTTTTTCGTTCGCGATATTTGCTCCGATAAATTATCAAAATGAGTGAAATGATTTCAATTTCTTCAGCTTGTCATCAATATTTTTCTTTGCCACCTGTAATTATTCAAAATATTGTTAAACATCCAGTATCAGCTCAAGGATTTATGAAATTATATAAAACATGCAAATATTTTTTTTTGAAAAAAAGAATTTTCTTTTTCGCAAATTTTTTTCATCAATACGTTAATGAAAATGGTTTCTTTCACCTTGGATGGGATTATCAAACCGAAAATGAAAAAGTTTTATTTTGGTTTACTCGCAAGTTACGAATATGGTGCGCTGAATATTTCCCGTCACACCAGATTTATCGATGCACTATCCAAAAATTTACCTTAAAGGTTACAAATCTACCTTTAACTGATTTTGATATAATTGTTAAAGAAAATACAATTAAAATTTTTTTGATACTTAATAGTCAAATTTTAAAATCGGATGGCTCAGATACAACAATATGCGAAATTTTGCAAAAGCTTCCAAATGTTGTTAAAATTTTCTATAGAATTGATGAAACAATTATTAAATCCGAAACACTAAAAAATCTTAAATTAATAAAATTTTGGAATAAACTTCAAAGATTTTCGCTTGAAATGAATTATTCAGCGGATATTTTCAATCCATCAATTTTATGCTATTTCATAAAAATTAATGCTGCTCCATCTTCTAATTTCGAAATTATTGTCAAAGGTGCGAATTCCGAAAACAATTATAATCTTTTAAAAGATGCTGCAAAAAAATTAATCGAAAGCTGGATTGATGGTGAAAAGCCTGAAATTTCTGTTTACCATTTAAATCGGCCATAGGAACTTATTTCTTCTTTTCTGTTTTTGTTTGTTTTTATTTTACTTAATTATTTTCTAAAAGGCACTAAAGATGATTTATTTTATTTCAGATGATTTTTGTATTTGAAATGCACCTTTTGTCTTGTAAATAAACTTTTTATTCTCCATTTTTATTTTTAAATGCAATTTAATACTAAGAATTAATTCATTTGTTGCATTGACTTACAAGATTTTTGAACAGTTGAATTTTTATATGATCAAAGGATTTAAAGATTTTTCTTTTTCTATACTGAATTTGCATCAAGCGATTTTTGATATTTAATTAATGACCGGTGGAGTCCCCAAGAGGGTAAACCAGTAATTTCACCCGTAATTGACCATTGAATTTTAAACATTAATATAACAACTATGCAATCATACATCCAGAAATCAACTATAAAATCGGGAGCATAAGCAGCTGCAAAAAAGAAAGGTGCTACAGAAAGATCAAGAATCTAAAACAATTTCCAATATTATACTTAATTAATTTATAAACACATTTATGAATTTCATAATTTGTTAAAAGGGCGAATATTTATAAAAGTTTTAAAATTTTTATGTATTCCAAATTGAGGAAAAAATTTCAAGAAAAGGTGGTCGACCTTATCCTCAACAATTATAAAAATTTGATATTCGTTATATAAAATTGTTTTTTTTGTTAACTTTTATCTTAACTTGCTATATTGCCATGACTATGTGTTTTTAACAAAACACTTTAAATTTGGATATTTTGAAACATTAACTTACTTGGCAAATTTCAGATACCATAAATAAAATTTTAAAATAAATAAAGTCGTATGGCTTTTCTTTAATTATATAATAAAGTAATAAAATTTTCGAACAAAGGAAAGAAAAACAAATAAATAAATAAATAAAAAAATAATATTTTCCTTGTGGATGAGAATGAATTGAATGTAATTCAAAGAAATATACAATTAAGTAATGGAGAACGTGAATTAAAAAAGTCATGCCATTAGCCTTTGTTAATTTCAGTATTCAATTAAAAAATTCAAGTTTTTTGATCTTTTCATTTTTATCTCGATGAATTGGAACATATTCAAATGTAAAATCTTCATTTATTTTGAGAGGCATGATAAAATTGGAATATTAAAAGACGAATGAAAAAAAAGAATTCCGGCAAAAAATGGACGGAATTTGTTTGTAGGCCAACAAAAAAAATTAATCAATCAATATTTATTCAAAAAGAAAAGAAACAACTCTTTTTTGCCAATTTTTTTAACGATGTCACTCTTTTTTCTCTGAAGGTGCTCTTTTACACCACTTTTTGAATAAGAAAAGAATTTTTTTTAAAAAAAGGGTCGAAATGGAGGCAAAGAAAAATTTTTTTTCGATGATAAAAACTCTTAGATAGAGTAGTTTTAACGAAGTGTGATATTTTCTTTCATTTTAAGTTCGTCTAAAATAAAAAATTATTAGTCTGCTGTCTGTGATTTTTTTATTAATTTAGTTCAGCAAAATAATGTACTTTAAAGATATATGTGATAGAAAGGTTTTAAAAAAACTATTCGATAATATGGAAGATTGGAAAACCACAAGAAAATGGCTTGCAAATTATATTGAATCATATACTCTTCATCCACATATATGGCAATATTGGATACGGTAAGCTGAGCTAATTTTAAATTAAAATTTCAGAAGTTTCGAAAAAATATTTTCATTCCACAAAGTATCACTTTTTTTAAAGAAGTTTTTTTATTAATAGTTTTAATAGGTCTGAGATAGATGATTTTAAAGATTCAAATGAAAATCCTAAAATGTTGATAAAGTATTATGAAAATTTGAGAAAAACAGCATGCCTCGATTTTTATTTTGGCCATCCTGAAGCTTTTTACGAATTAAAAATTAATTCAAGCGGAAAAATAATTTGGTTTTTACCAAAAGAAGTAAGCCAATTTTTTTAATTTAAATATAAAAAGAAAAAATATTAAGGTTTTTGGCACATAAAAAACTTTACTCAATTTATAATATTTTTTTAGGAATCAAGATATTCGAAATTAATTAATTTTCCATATTACAATGAATGGCGAATGAATAGTGAAGGCGAATATGGAGAAATAAAAGTGAATCTTGAAAGGTTGGAAAAAGGGTTTTCTTTTCCACATCGACATTTGACAAATTTATTTAAAATTTATGAAGAAAATTCAGGTTTGCTTTCTTAAAAAAATTTGATTAAATAATCAAATTTAATTTTTTTTTAGAATCACCTGTGGACACAAAATTAAAAAAATCTTACAAAAAAAACTTTTTATTGTCCGAAAAAATAATTTTTCAAATGAATAAAGAGAATTACGAAATTATGATTAATTTGTTGGAGGAAACAAAAAACGAAAATTTTGTAGTTCACAATATTGAATATTGTTTAGCTGAAAATTGTGAGAACAAAAATTTGTGGAAAATTTATATTCATTATTTAAAAAATAAAAATGATATGGTAATTTATATTGGATTTTTTAAAAAGCATTAATTTAAAAAATCTAAAATTTAATTGCTAACTTTTTTATTATATTTTCTAAAATATTTGTTAAGTTTTTTAGGCCATTTTATCTGTTTATTGTCGATACTGTAGATTTTTTATTAATGATTTGGAAATGAGACAAAAATATTTCTATGAAATTTTTCATTTTCGTCGCAATGGAAAAAATGTTATGGAGCATTGGATGAATATGGTCAAACTTGAAAAAGAGTTTGAATCAGATAATGCGTTGCAAACTTCTTTAATGAATACTGCAAGCAATTATCCTGGCTTTTCACAAATTATACAAAATTGTAACAAAAACTTAAAAAACTATTATGACTATCGCCAAAAAATTAAAAATTCGAATGGAATCAAACAAACAGAATTTTGGTTCATGCAAAATTGTTATTCCGATTTCAAAGCATTTAAAATTTCAACTTTGGCTATGAATGCTCCAGAAATTCAAAAATCAGACGACAAAATTAAAACGAAAGGTAAAAATGAATGCATATTTAAGTTTAATTTTAATAATATTAAACCGCAAAATTTTGCATTTTGTTCCACAATAATTCGACAAATTACAAAATGTCTTCAAACTAATTACAAACTTCAAAAAACTTGCAAATACTTTTTTGCTATGAAAGAAAATATTCTATGCCACGCACTTATAATTAAACACGAATGCAGAGATAGAAAGAAATTTGTAGCAAATTCTCTCGAAATGACTTCATTCTTTATTAATAAACAACTCAAGAATGATTCAAACTTTTTCAAAAATTGTATTATCACCTCAACTTTGCACATAGAAAATTTATTTGATAGAAAATGCTTTTCAAAAATGTTAAGAAGCCTTTGTACTTTTAAAAATATCAAATATTTAAAACTAAAAACCCAGGATTTAACTTTGAAAGATATCGAATTGCTCAAAGAGCTTCAAAATTTACAAACAATTCGATTCATAAATGTTGGCATTTTCAATAATGGATACAAAGTTTTTGTGGAAACAATAGTCGATTATTTTCCAAATGTGGAAAGTTTTTATTTAAAGTAAGTAATTTTTTATAACCAAAAATATTATTTTTTCATGTATTTTTTTTTCCAGAAGTGACACATTAATTTTTTCTAAAAATACCGCTCAAAATTTAGCAAATTTAAATAGAAACATTCGATTTCAAGATTTTATTTTATGTGAAGTTACTAATCAATTTGTTGCTGAAGATTTTTGTCTTTTCATAAAAGTAAGTTCAGTAAAAGTAAAAAGTTTTTAAAGTCGAGAATAATATTTTTGTGTTGTAACTTTTAAATTGTTTTTTTAAAACGTGTTTCAATTTTTTTTCAGAATCAAATGGCTGATTATGGCACAGTTAAAGTAATATTTAAACCATTTTCGGGATATGTTGATTATGAAGAAAAGTTTGAAGAGATTATTAACGACTTTTTATACAATGGAGAAAATTATAATGCATATTATAACTCATTTTTTTTGAAAATCGAGCTTTTCTGTAAAAAACCGGAACAGCAAAAATTTTTTTTTGCTTTTTCCTGACTGAAAACTCGATTCTAGGGGTTTCTAACTATGAAAATCACGAAAATAGAGGCCGTTTTGCCATTTGATATACTCATTCTGGAGATACAGTAATCTAATCAGCATAATTATGGATTTTTTTTATTTTTTTAAGTTTTATATACCATTCGATTCGTAAAAATGTGGTGAACAACATTCTAATTGGACCCAACCTTCGAAGATAATATAAAAATAGCACTATGCCGCTATAAAAGATTATGAATTATGGTTTTCACTGGAGAAGTATGTCGTAAAGTCCGAATTGGGGAGTTTTCTCAACGGAATTAAATTCTCCATATATTTTTGCATATTTGTACCGAAAAAAACAAAAAAATTTTAAGAAATACGTATATCTCCCTCCAACACGAAGATGGTACACCAATATGAGGTATATGGACAAGTATATCATAAATACCTGAAAAAATTCCAAAAACTATCCAAAAACGTAGAAAAAATTATTTAATGATTTTACAAATCGAAAAAAAAAAATATTCCTTGACTAAATGATTTTTCCTGAATTTTAGAAGTTTAATAGTAGCACACGATAGATAAAAATAATAAATATTCTCTAAATCAAGGATTTATTTTTAAAATCATCATTTCTAGACGTAATTTGGGTCGTAGAAACCGAATTTGACATTAGTTTCTAACGAGTTCTTACTTATAACGAAGTGATTAACTAAGTGAAAATTTGCATATTTCAAAAATTCATAACTCAAGAATTAGCCAATGAAATGTATGTGTGGCTATCAAATTCGGTTTCTACGACCCAAATTACGTCTAGAAATGATGATTTTAAAAATAAATCCTTGATTTAGAGAATATTTATTATTTTTATCTATCGTGTGCTACTATTAAACTTCTAAAATTCAGGAAAAATCATTTAGTCAAGGAATATTTTTTTTTTTCGATTTGTAAAATCATTAAATAATTTTTTCTACGTTTTTGGATAGTTTTTGGAATTTTTTCAGGTATTTATGATATACTTGTCCATATACCTCATATTGGTGTACCATCTTCGTGTTGGAGGGAGATATACGTATTTCTTAAAATTTTTTTGTTTTTTTCGGTACAAATATGCAAAAATATATGGAGAATTTAATTCCGTTGAGAAAACTCCCCAATTCGGACTTTACGACATACTTCTCCAGTGAAAACCATAATTCATAATCTTTTATAGCGGCATAGTGCTATTTTTATATTATCTTCGAAGGTTGGGTCCAATTAGAATGTTGTTCACCACATTTTTACGAATCGAATGGTATATAAAACTTAAAAAAAATAAAAAAATCCATAATTATGCTGATTAGATTACTGTATCTCCAGAATGAGTATATCAAATGGCAAAACGGCCTCTATTTTCGTGATTTTCATAGTTAGAAACCCCTAGAATCGAGTTTTCAGTCAGGAAAAAGCAAAAAAAATTTTTTGCTGTTCCGGCTGAAGCTCGATTTTCAAAAAAAATGAGTTTTATACTACTACACCACATTTTCGTACATCGTGAAATAAAAATAAACTTTTTTGGTTGCATTTTATGTTTTTGTTTACAAAATTTATTTTAAAAATAATAAAAATCGAGAAAATGCATACATTACCAATACAAAAACAAACCAATTTTTTTATATTGTATTTTAAATTTATTAAAAAAAAGAAAAATTATAAGTTTTAAATTTAATAAAAAATATGAAAACAAAATGACCTAAAAAACATAGCTATTCACTCTTTTTTAACTTTTTTTCTTGGAAGAATAATTAGACTTTTTTGGATGATCAGGAACATTCTTGTCTGCATTATATCCACCTTTATTATATTCTCTGAAAATGAGTTAATTAAAAAAAAGCAATCAAACAAAAATATTTAGTGCGTAAAATAATTCTATTATGCTTTTGATGTTTACAGAATTCCAACCCCTTTATGATATTGGTATTTATTTTTCATAAACTTACTTGACAAGAGCTTCTTTTTGTTTAGCATCAGCTTTAGGCGGAGGCCGCTCAGGCGAAGAGTCATAGACTGGGGGTTTGGAATATCCATTTTCCAAACCATCGCTCGTGTTAAATCCAGACATTTTTTTAGTTTAAAAGCCTTTATAAATGATGAATAAAAATAATTGACAGTAAAAGTTGAGAATGGAATAAAATGAAAAAGTGTGGTGTCCTTTTTATATGAATAAAATATTGCCATCATTTATATTTATTTATATTTCAGCGACTGAGACATGATGCACTTTTATTTTCAACATTATATTCGATCGACGGTGTTTAAAAGAGCGATGGAAAAAACCAACGGGAGTGTTAATGATTCATAAAACCGTCTTTAAAAATATTAAAAAAATTGTTTTGTCTGTTTAGTCTCTTTGTAAGCTTTGAAAACATGAATGAACGAACTTTGTGCAGCGAAATAAAAAAAAGAACTTAAAAAAAAAAGATATGTTTTATTTGGGGATATTTCTTTCATTCGATGGGAATCAGAGTTTGGCTAGACGAATACTATTTTTTTAAACGCTTGGACTTTACAAAAAAAACATAAATGCACAAAAAATCTGGGTCTCGCTGATCCTAGCTTTCAATGAACTTTTGAAAATACTTGCAACATTGTTAAGAAAAATTTTTTAAATTAAGTCATTCATAACTAACAAGTTATAATTGGTTTTATATTTTTATTAATTTGGGCCTTTTTAATCCTCATATGCGTCATCAAGTTTCGTGTATTCACAATAATTTTATAATTTCCATTTTTGCCATCCGGTATCCGATTTGCGCTTTTTTGATGGTTTATTGATTAAAACACACAAAATTGAAAAGAAAAAAGGCTTTCTTTCATTTGTTGCATAAGTTGGAAAGAATTATAGAAAAGGGTTTTTTTATTCTTATCATTTTAAATCAAAATCAATAATGGATTAATCTTTCTTGCGCTTTTGACTTGACTTTACCAACACTCCACTGACTTTACAGTCATGTGTTGCTTTCGATTAAATTTGATGATAATAGATTAATTCTCTCGGGGTTAGGTTAAAAAGAATATAAAACCCCCAAAAAAATTATTTGGACTACATTTTTTGCTTTTTTGCAATCACTTTTTTAAAAGTTAGCAAAAACCAATCATGTTTTGGTCAACGCAAATTCTGGGTTTCTGCTTGCTTGTAACCCTTCCGGTGGCTGCTGGGGTCAGCTGTAAAGATCAAAACAATAATGATGTTGATTGGTTTGTTGGATATAAAATGCCTCGAGAAAAGGATAATAGCATTCAAGGAGTTGGAGATGGTGTTGGATTTTATTATATGGATGTTAATACTAATTCACTTGCTCCAAGTCCAAATGATATGAATAGTAAACAACAGGTATGTTAACTTTCGGGTTTATTAGCCGTTTTTAAAATTTAAAATAGCACTTAATTCATAAAAGTTGCTTAAAGAAAAAAACTTTCTTCCATAAAGATGTATCGAGAATTCGTTGCAAAACTTAACAAAAAATGATTGTTTTGTGTTTTATGTCTTAAAAAACTTATGACTAAAAATAACCAAATCAAATCCTTTTTTTCTTCGAAATTCGAAAAATTCTAAAATTCTCTTAAATGCTTTTATTTTTGCTTTTAAAAGACTAAAAAATTCTCTTGTTTTTAGGCCATTTCATACACTTTCCAACAACTTTACGACAACAAAAACAATGCGGATTCTTCTCATGTTATGTACAATGATGAAGAAGCTGTAGAAGATTTGGAACTTTTGGAAGCTTTGTATCACGAAAATCGAACAAAATTTTCATCTCGAGTTCAATTTGGACATAACAAAGGAGTTGTTTATTTTGATAAAACTGGAGGATTTTGGCTTGTTCATTCCATTCCTAAATTTCCTCCAGTTGATGCATATGGATATCCAGCAAGTGGAACCATTTATGCTCAATCAATGCTTTGCATGACTTTCAATTATGAAGAATTAACCAAAATTGGAACTCAACTTTATTTTAATCATCCCGATATTTACAGTTCCCAATTAGCTACATCCATGGCCGCGGATAATCCAGATTTAGCTAAATTGATTGGAGGCGAATTTAAAAAAGGTTCACCTTTTTCAAGTACCGTAACCCTTAAAACTCGGGGAGGCCAACAATTTACTTCATTCGCAAAATCAGCGGATTTCAATCAAGATTTATATGATGTCTTAGTTGCTCCATCTTTACAAGCTCCATTATATGTTGAAACTTGGCGGCGTGGAAGCCCAGTGGCCCTTGATTGCAGTGCCAAATATCTTGTTTTGGATGTACAAACTTTGAAAGTTGGAACAACTTCACAATTTAAATACACCAATGATCATTCAAAACTCGCAGTTAGTTCAAGCTCATCCAAGCCTTATGTTTGCATTGGAGATATCAATCGAATGGTAAAAATTTAACTTTTAAAGGAATGTTTAATAATAATAATTTTCAGACTTCTCAATTCGTTCGCGGTGGCGGTACTGTTTGCCTTAACATGAAAAAAGTTTGGGATGTTTATAGTCCACTTCTCTTGACAGAAAATTCATGCTAATCAAAAAAATTTTGTTGTTAATTCAATAATTATTTTTCAATAACTTTGCTTTTGAACACTGAAAAAATATATAAAATAAAATTATGCTTCCTTTTTTCGTTGGAAAACAAACAAAATAAATTGAAAGTTATGCTTTTCAAAAAAAAGATAAGAAAGCCAAAATCAATCATTGAATCAATCTTTTCAACAAAAAAAGCACACGAGAAAGAGAAAAAAAATTATTTGATTGCATAAAAAAGTGTTTATTTTATTTACAGGTAGCTAGCGTAAAAGTAATATTGATTGATGTATAGTGATTTTGAGCCACCTCGTTCAGGACGAGGAAAATTTGGGAATAATCCATTTCCTCTTCCACCGCCACAACCTTTTGCACCAATAAATAATCAACCAACGACCACGAGATATGTAACCACTGATGTATTTGAAGATATTCCTTCTTCAGTATATCGACCAACCATAGAAAATAATATTCAAAATCAAATTATTCGAACTACGACAACAACGGCGAGAAATGGAAAAGAACATTTTTTAAATCAAGTAAGTTTTATTAATTTTGTTTTTATTATTTAAAAAAATTATGATTGAAAGAGAAAAAATTATAAAGTTTTTAACTTTCAGAGTTATTATGAAGAAACTCGAGTTGATTGTACTCCTGGAATGTGTTCACATCCATATGCTTTATTAAGATGGTTTGAAATGGTTAGCTTTTTTAATTATTTCCATAAAATCCTGAATTTTTTGAACACAAAATTTTTATTTAAACTAAAATTTCTAAGTTTTTTCTTTCATTCTTTTGCGATTTTTATTGTATTTTTTAAACTTTTTAGGCAATATTTTTTACCCTTCATTGGCTTGTCCAAATTTCTTGTGCTCGAACAACTTGCACCATGATTTTAACGGAATTTGGTTATAAAGCTTATGGCCAAGCTTTAGTTCTATGTATTATTGTACTTTTAGCTGGAATGTGTACATTGATTTTAATTGCATATTCTTTAAATATGCATAAAGCTCGACCACAATTAATTTTGGGGTTTGTAAGTGTATTTTTTATTTATTTTTTACTCTAAAAATTATTTTTTTGTTGTCGGATTTTTAGGAAAAAATTTATGCAATTTGTGGAATAGTTTTAATGATAGTTTGTGGAATTGTTGGTTCCATTCATGCCGCAGCCACCACAGATCCCGAATATAATCTTATTGGTCGTGGCGAGGCAGGCATCCGTCCTCAATGGATTGCAGCTGCAGTAATCGAATTTCTTACAGTGTTTATTTTTATCGCTGATCTTTATGGCCAAAATCGTGCTGGTTTTCCTTTTGTTTATAATCGGTTTTCAAAAGCTGATGAAATTCAAAAGCATCGAATGCAAGAAGAAAAGCTGCTTAAAGATCAGGAATTACGTGAAAGATATTATTGATTTTAATTTTTTTTGATAACTTTTATTTCTTCGATGTTTGCTTGCTTGAAAAAAATGGACAGTTTTTTTTATTCATTTGTCTTGAGTTTATTTTTTTTTATAGAATTAATTAATTATATTTTTAAAAACTTTTTTACATCTATAAAAAAACATAATTAAAATACAATAATAAATTTTTTTTAAGAAAAGAAAAAGAAAAAAGAATAATGGTATCTCTTTTTTAATGGCAGGTTTTTATTTTTTTTCAAAAGAATGAGAAACATCAAAACAGATAAATGTGAGACTCACTGATTTACTGACTGAATAGAGAAAAAGATGGCACAAAAGAAAGCAACTTCGGGTATTTTTGTTTGAGGAAAAAAGTACAAAATATTAAAGAAAGAAAGATAAAAACACACTTAAAGTGTGCTTTGAAGAAATAGAATGAATAAAGCTTCAAAAATTAGAGAAGTATTTTTGTCTATTTTTTTTTTGGTATTCAAAACAAACTTCTCAAAAAAAATCGTATACTAATAATAAAATATGAATGAATATGTAAGTGAAAAGTGAAACAATGTACGCAACAGCAACATACATTTTTGCCATAATAATAACACAAAAAAAGAAAGAAAAAGGGAAAAAAAGGGAAGGAGGATAGAGGGAAGAGGATAGGTTAAAAAAAGTTGTGATGAAGCGCACAATGTTAACTTGACTTTATTTAAGAAAAAAAAGAAAGAATGAGAAACCCACAAAAAAATAATAAGACTAGAATTAGGAGAGAAAAATGGTTGGATTTTAGAGAATTGAAAGTGATTTTAAAAATTTGCATAAAAACGCTTAAAGATTTGCTTTAAATACTAAAAAATGTCTTGGCACGGAAGTTAGATAACCATTTTGTGATAATTTTTAAAATTTATTAAATTTCGTGCTGAGACTTTTTTCATGTGAGATATTGTCAGAAAAATGGCAAGATCTTGTAAAACGATTTTAAGCGGGTATATACAAATTTAAAAAAAATGTTTTGGCATTCAAAAGGTAGTGAAAAAGACTAATAGCTCCAAATTAATTTTACCCGAAATATAAAAAAAAGAAAAAGAAAAAGAACTGAGCGAGAAAAAGAAAATTTGAGAAAGGCTCAAAAGATTATCCATGAAATTTGTTTATAATTTTAAATTCATTATTTATTGCTTTACTTTATATATTCTTTTTAAACATCATGACCTTTTCCACCTTCTTTATTATCTATAAATTGATCCCATAAAGTTTTGGATAATTCATATGCAGGTAATTCGCCTGCATGAGCTGCAACCATTCGAAGAAGAAAAACTCCATCTTGTCGAAGGAAACCAAATACAAATTTTCTTAATGATTGATTATCCACCATTTTATATCCTTCTATTCCAGTAAGATATTTACCAACAAAATTTAATTGCCTATAAATAATTTTTTTTGGGATTAAAAACTATAAAAAAAAATTAGATTTGGAAAAAATACCTGCTTGGAACAACTGATATGTAAATCCAATATAATAATGAACAGGCTGTAGCTCCAGCTAATAAAAAATACCAAAACCATAAAAATAAAAAGATTTTTTCATTAAACATATTTATCATTAATACACATTGAACGGTGTGTCGATGAACATTGCCCAAAACTTTCACTTCAAAATCACATAGCGTCACCCTAGGAAAATGGCCGGATTCTTCCCATTCTCGACCATTCATTAAATCTGTTAAAACCTTAAAAAGAATATATTTAATTTTCAATTTTTTTAGCCTAGCATCGAAAACGTGAATTCACAAAACTTTGTGAGTTTCACAACGGACAGCTCAAAGTCTCAGAACGAAAACAATTTCCTTTGTCTCTCATAACGAATGTTTTTTTTTTCTTCTGGCTTACCTGCAATCCATACCATTTACTTCTATTCCCTAAGAAAGTATTCAACAAAAATATTTGTCCAATTACATTTACGGTATATAAAATTTTAACAGATATATATAAAAATGTTATTGCAGCTCCACTACTTCTAGTGCAAATAATTAAATTTAATAATTTCAGTCGATTATGACCCGTCTAAAAAATTTAGAATAACAAATATTTTGAATAAGGAAAATTAGTTTACCACTTGATGTTTCACATGCAAAGCATCCACAACATTTGTGGCTATAGTTTGTAAGGCTCGAGTTCTTGAATCGCTATCCAGCAATCGAGAATCACAAGCCATTTGGACGAGGGATTGGACATGGATACCTGAAGAAAAAAATATTTTTTAGTGGGAAATTTTTTGTTTTGATAATTTCTAATTTTTTTATATTCAAAAAATCCCCGAAAGTTTGTTCTTTGGAAACAAAAACTTTTATTGTAAGATCCTGTAATCAATCATTGTCAAATCAAATTTTTTTCTTGCCACAAAATGATTTTTCATTATTTTAAAGAATAAATGCTCGATCATCTGCTTTCAATCACTTTTTTTTCTTTCTTTTCTTTGATCTCTTTGACTTTAAAAAAAGAAAAGAGAAACTATGTTCCTCATTTATCAAATGATTTAATTGTGGTTGGAAGTAGGGTTGTCAAAAAAGATTTCCCGATTTTTCCTGGGAAATTTCCCGCTACAAGCCCTTACAAAGTTTCACAAAGTCTAACAAAGTTCTACAAAAGTTGCTATAACTTTGTTAAACTTTGTAAGACTTTGTGAAGGTTTGTAGCGGGAAAATTCCCGGGAAATTTCCCGGGAAATTCGACAACACTAGTTGGAAGCCAAATTTTTCATTTTTAAACTAGGCTAATTTTAAAAAAAAATTATTGTTTGGCCGAAAATCAACTTGTTTTATGTTTCAACAATAAAAAATAAATTAGAGACTTTTATAAAAATAATTATCAAAATACGGGTCTAGAAGCAAAAAGAAATGTTAGATCGAGTATTTGGGGCTTCAATAAATCATAGTTATTAAATTGATTACCTGATTGCCAACTCAATAACCTCCAAACAATGGTAGGAACATAAAATAATAGAGCTTCAAGGGCTAATACAAATGGAACCCATTGATAATAACCTATTTGACGATTTTCTCGTTCAGCATAATTATGAGGAATGTAATCATGCAATGGCAAAAAATATGTATTCCTAAAAAAAAATTAAATTTCTATTTCCAGATTGTGAATAGGGATGGGACTTACTGAACCCAGCAATAATTTTCTGTGTATTGTTCCATGGGTTCCGTGAAAGTTGCTGGAACCCAACATTGTATTGGAAACCCGACATATTGTTTGGCAGAAACAAGTATTGCAAAAACTAAAAAAAAGGATACATAAATTAAATTAAATTATTTTTATTTTTCAACCAAAAAACTATGATTCATTGTTTAATTTATTTATAGTATAATAAAATTTCTTTAAAAACTTTTTATGAAATATTTGTAATTTAAATTTTTTTTAGAAATTTTATCTTTCCTTTTTACTTTTTAAAAGGAAATAACTAAATTTAAAGAAAAACGATTATGCAAATTATCCCTCTCCAAAAACAATCATCTTTCTTCTTTTCCTTTTTCTGGGCTTCTTATTGCTCCGTAAAATTTGATTCAAGCTGCGGCAACAAAATGATGAACTTGAAAAAAAGTAGAAAGAAGAAGAAAAGAAAATGACGAACAAATAAGTAAGTAGTCCGTTAGTTAGACTCTAGTTTGCTTGCTTTCTTTGCAAAATAGTAAAATATGCAAAACTTTAATATATATTTTAGTGACCAAGAAAAAGAGTTTTGCCAAAAGTTAGTTGCTTAGCCAAGGATTCACTTCCGAGTAAAATTTTAGAATCCTTAATTTTTAAACTGGTTTGCATAAATCTAAAAAAAAGTTAAAATGGAAGTTGTTGTTGAGTTTGAGAAACAACAGCAAAAAAAGTTAGAAAAAGGTTCAAAAAGGTCTATGATTTTTTTTAAGTTTGCAACTTAAAATTATGGCATCGAAAAGGCAATTAAATAATCGGTTATTTGTTTAATTTAACACTTCTTTGGTACATATTTGCTTTTTTACGCAAAATTTTTACAATGTATTATTGTTTCTCTTCGATTTATGTAATAAAATAAACATATAAAAAAGGCATAATTTTATTTTATTTTTTGTTCATTCAAGCTTCATCGTTTTTGAACTTTAAAGCTTTGCACTATTTCAGAATCGAAAACTTGCAATAAAAGAACAAATAAATTTCGTATTAATTAATAAACTTTATTTTTGCATTTTTTTTTATTGTAAGGTAAAAAAGAGGAAAGCCATAGTTTTAAAATGGAAAGGATGTAATTTATCACTCCCCACAACCAACAACAACAGGAGGGTAAAAACATACATAAAAAAACGTAATTCATTGTTTTTTTATTTTTTTGAAGGTCCGTTGTTGTTGAAAGGCTTTAATTTAAGCGCATTTTTTCCCCATTTTTCGAGGATTTATTAATGCCTTTCAAACGAAAATAAAAAAAAAACATTAATTTCCTTTTCTCTCATTTTTTTGCTCAGGAAAAAAAGCTAGCGATTTTTTAACTAAAAAATTCCTCAAAAAAAATATAAATAAATTTTGTTGTACAAACATACCTATTATAATTGAAGTAGTATAATAATAATTTAATTTATCTATAATATCATCATCAACATGAAATTGGATCGATTTGACCGCGCTTGCAAAATAATATAATAGCATCTTTGGTCAAAGATCTATTTTAATTTTCAATAATAATGATTCGTAATCAGAAAGATTTCGTTATTCGTAGCTGAGAAAGAGGGAGCCTTTTAATAATAAAAGCAGCTTCTTAAACTTTAATGACTCCCCCTTCTCATTTAATAAAATTAATAAATAAAATATTAAAAACAATGAAATAAAAATAATCAAAGCTTTTGTTTTTAATTTTTGGCAGTGATGGAAAAATTTGAGATTAAAAATTTGCCAATCGCTAGCTTTCTTTCTTTGTCGTTGGTTTCGGAAAGTTTTCTTCGGGAAAAAATATATATATAAAAATAAAATAATATTTTAACCAAAAAATATTATTTATTTTTTATAGTAGACTGATTTTCACCATAATTCGTAATTCGGAAAAAAATCTCTGTGGTAGCTTAAACCATTTTTTGTTCGTCGAAGTCGACGACGCTTGATTGCACCATTTTATTTAGTGGCACTGCCGTGGCTGATAAAATAAGAATTGGAAAAAAAATAAGAAAGAAATGTTAGTTGTTGCAAAGTCAAAAAGGCACCTGAAAAAATAAATTTAAGATTTAAAAAGATTTGCATTTATAAAAAAAAGACATCATGCTGCGAACACGAAAATTATTTATTTGCCGTTTAAATTGGTAAAAAAGAAAGAAAGAAAAAATTATATTTTTACAATAAAAAAAAGAGAGAAGAAAATTTTGGAAGAGGCTGGCGACTGTTGCAGAAAATGAAAGGCATTGTCCACGAATGAAAAAAAAAGTAAAAAAATAATGAGGGTCAGAAGGAAGTAGTACCGTAGAAAGTCGCAAAGGACCATAGAAAATATAATAAAAAAAAAGAGAGAAAAGGCTTTGACAAATCTTTTGAAGAAAAAAAAATCTTTAAAATATCTTCAAAAGACAAATATATAACTTTTTTTATTTGGAATTTTTTGTGGACAAAAAAGTTGAAGAAGATTCATCATATTTTTTTCGTCTCCAAAAATATGGGTAAAAATGAAAAAAAAAAGTCAACGAAAGAAAAAAAATCCCGGTCGTTTTTAAAAGTCACTCTCACTTCTTTTTTTTTGGAATAGCAAAGTATTTTTGGCAAAGTAGAGAGTAGCGTGTTCACAAGGCGCGAAAACAGAAGAAAAGAAACAACAACAACCACCGCAGCAAAATAATAACTAACTGACTGACTCTCTGGGCCATTGCCACAGGAGAAGATAGAAAGCAGGGCGGCAGACCTCCCCAAAAATGAAGCCCTCCTCAAATACATACTACTTTTTTTCTTTTTTTAAACTGACGCGCCTGTGTCCTAAGAAAAAAAAAGTTTAATATTTTTTTTTTCGGCTGCTTACACTTTTGACGAGATAGATGCTTGTTTTCTTTCTCTTCTTGCTTTTTTTCTTGGTGGAAGTTTTATTGCGCCACCGCTGATGCTGATGCCGTTGTCGTCGTTTTTCTTGTTTCATGTTGGACGCAAAGCAAAAAAAAAAGGGTGATGGCCAAAAAAGAAATTTGTCGCTTTCTTGTCTTGAGAAAGCAGGTTTTTTAAAACTACTCTCCACTTTCTTTCGATTCTTTTTTTTCGTGAGTTTCAAGAAGGATGAAGAAAAAAATATTCAAGAATAAGAAAGTAAAAAACGACGAACGACGAAGAAGAAGAAAAATTGGAGGAACAAGAAAAAAAAAGTAGTATGGCAATTTTCAAGCATACATCATCGTTTCAAATAATTGAACGAACAACTCATCACCCGTCTTTTGGCTTTTGGTGGTTTTACTTCCTCGCCTAATTTCTTATATATGACGAAGATAATTTTTATGGTCTAAAAAAATAAAATAAATGAAGCAATAAATAAGTCACTCAATTAAATTTTATGGGATATCTTTATTATTTTGGTTTTTTTATTAACTCAAAAAAAGTTTTCTATATTTTACAGCTCTCTTCAGAAAATTAGAAGATCACCACAAATTTGTTTAATTTAAAAAGAAGAAAGGAAAGCCACGTTGCTGTGTTGCCTCGTAATTTTTGCCGCTTGTCGCAACACATTTTTCTTTTTCTTTCCAATTTTTTTATGAGATTTTAAAAGAGAGGTCTCTTTCTTCTTTTATTTTCAGCTAACGAGCTAAAGAGGGAAATTGAGCTGATTTGAAATAATTTTTCAAAGTTTTTTAGTTTTCTAAATCGCTTTTTTTTCTTGACCACCTGTTTCTTATTTATTTTCTTTCTTTTTTGCCTTTCTTTTTTTTTTTTTGCATCAAATTGCTGCTGCTTGAAGTTAGAGGAAAGAAAGTAAAAAAAGGCGTTAAATGCTCGCAGATTAATTTCCTAAAAAAATTTAAAGAAACAAAAAAATGTCTTTTTTTCCTATATAAATATTTTTAAGTTTTGCGATTGAAAAATTACCATATGCCAATGCCCAGGTGCTAATAATAAAAAAGTCGCAAAAAAATTTATCTTTCGAAGAATAAAAAATTATTTTAAGTTTCTATCAAAGTTTTTATTTTTTCAAAATATTTTTTATAAGATCTTTCAAAATGAGAAAGAAAAAACCATTGACAAAAATTTACTACTCCCTTGAGAATTATCTTTTCTTTTGTTGAGGCTGACAAGCAGAAAAAAATAAGATGCTGGACATTCTGGAGTCAGCAAGCGCATCTTTCGTCTGGTGGGTGAAAGCTGAAGATGATAACCTCATGCTTGCCTGACATAAACGCGCAAGAAGAAGAGCAACAAAAACAAAAGAAACAAAAAAGTGAAACATCATTTTTATTTTATTTTTTTTGCTACTTTTTTTTGTTTCATCTTCAAAAAAAGCATAAGAAAAATGTGTATATAAAAAAAATAAGAAAAACAAAAGGCAATTTTTTTTTTTTTGCCATCTCTTCCTTTATCCTTTGTCGTCGTTGTTGTGGTGGTCGATTTTTCATTGATGAAAAAGTCAGAAAGAAACAACGACGACAAAAAAGGAAGAAAAAACGCTTCAGAAACAACAGAAAAATAAAAAAGAAGAAGGGAGATAAATTTCTCGGGTTTTTATAGAGAGAAAAAAAATTGTGGGGCATACTTGCGTAAAAAAAACTTCTTTTTTCGAGGAGAAGAAAATTGCTTAAATTGTTTTTTTTTTCGTTTTCGACTCACAAACATTGAAACTTTTGGGTATCTATCAACCATTTCCAAAAAAAATAAATGGGTGGCCTCGAGGCTTGAGTTAAAAGTTTTTTTCTTCTTTTTTTCGAGGAGTTTAAAAAAGACTGAAAAATGTCCAAAATGCGTCATGGCTCTATGGCTACATGAGTATCAAAAAAATTTTCTCTCAAAAATTGGAACAAAAGAAAAGAAAAAAAGCATAGAAAAAAAAATAATATCAACAAATGCCGGAAAAAAGTATTTCATATTTGAAACATTTTTCTTTTCATAAAAACTTTTTCTTTTTACTTCTATAATATCTGAGGCAGCAAAAAATGAAGAAAAAAAATACTTAAAAGTTATCCAAATTGCCTGTAGGCACAATTGAAAAAATGAAGCATAGAAAAAAAGCTTATTTTAGAATCATCGAAAAAAACTTTCTCTCTTTTTTCGCTTCCATCAAAAAAATAAAAAAATAAATGTGTGCATTCATATAATTTTTTTTCTCCAACTTACCCAAGTTTCTTTTTTTCTTTTTTCGAGTATATTACTTTTTCATTTTTAATATAAAAATTCTTTTTATTTTCTTTTCTTTCTTTTTTGGTGGAAGAGGTCATGGAAGATAAAGTGGTTTTTTGAATATAATAATAAATGAGGCCAAAAAATTAATGTTGCTGGAAGAAGAAAAAAAAATTGGAGCATAACAGAAAAAAAATTTTCTTTGTATGAAAAAAAATAAACCTTTAACTGGCACTTTTTATATATATTTTTTATCCATGGAAAATGAAAAGAGAAAAAAATAGTTGTAACAAAGCCTTTTTTTGTTGAAAGATTTTTCTATCAATAATTATTCAAGCATGAAAGAGAGATGTTCAAGAAGCTGCTAAAAAAATAGAAATAAAAAATAAAAAAAGGAAAACTTGGGTTAGAAATTGAGAAAAAAAAAAGTTTGAAAATAATTTTAAAGAATTCAATATTTTTAATTTTATTCTTGAAAATTAAAATAACAGCGAAATTAAGCAAAGCCGCGGCAAGAAAGCAAGTTTTCTGACGTTTTTTTTGAGACGACTGGACTTATTTATCTTAAAAAAATAACGTCAGCTTGATCTCATTTGCCCAATGAAAAAGAGACCAAGCAAACATATTGTTTTCACTCCTCTCCTCTTTTTTTTTCTGCAAGAAAGTTTTTTGTTTTTCTTGCAACTAACACATGCTTTTGCCTGTCCTCTTGCTTTTGGCCATCCTTAAGGCAGTCGAAATTTATATATTTATTTTTAATGTAAGACGACTAAGACTAAAAAAGAAAGCGAGCAAGCAAGCACACGACAACGATAGACGACTATATTGCTTTTCATCAGGTTTATCTCGGATCGTGTTACCTTTCGTCATCACCATCTTCCTCATCAAAGAAAGAAAGAAAAAAATGTTTTTGTTGGCACAGAAAATAAAAAAATACTTTTTTTTCTGAAGGATAATAAAAAAAATAGTAAATTACTAAAGTCAGAAAAAAGAAAGTAAAAAAAGTAAAAGTTAGGAAGGATAATAATACTGTGTCATTGATAGTTGAGAGTAAATAAATAAATATAAAGAAAAAATTTAGGAAAAGAGAAAACTAAAAAATTGAAATAACTAAAGTTTCGTTCATAGACACTCCTGATGAAATTTAGAGACACAAATTATCGTACAAGGAAAAAAGTTCGCGCCAGGATTTCCTCCTGCGCAAAAAGATGGAACAAGAAAATTAGCATAAAAATGTTCCCAACTTTAAACTCAAGTTTTCCTCCTTCCTGCCCGCGCAGAAACGACGAACGAAATAAGAAAAAGAAAAAATATAATTAACTTTAGTTTAGTGTCGCTGCAAAAAAAGATAAATTGAATTAAATTAAGGTTGCTGCTGTTGCTACTTTTGAAAGACCTAACAAACACAATAAATAAAAAGTTTTTAGGCAACAATTAGTTGCATTGTTGTTGCTGCTGCTAAAGCTTTACCCACAAAAGTAAAAAAATTCAAAATAAAAAAGGGTTTTCCACTTTTTTTTGGTTCAATGAAAGTTTTTTTTGTTTTAAAAATGCCGGCATCGATGACAGACAACTACAACAACACATTGCGCGAGATGGGTGTCATTGAAGAATGCAAGGAAAAAAATTATATTTTTTTAAGCGAAGAACGAAAAACTTGGCTTTTTTGTTTTATTTTCTGCCATTCAAATTCAGGCAGAAGAAAAACAAGCTTCAATGAAAAGGCAAATTATTTTTCTCCCTTCTTACTTTTAGCATCCAAGTCAGAAACAATGCTGGCTACTGCCTCATTTTCCTTGGTTTTTTTTAAAGGAAAAAAATATAAATATAAAGTTTTTATATGTCTCTTGTTTTTGAATGCTTTGAATTATTAAGCTACGAAGGAAAAAGGAGTTCTTAAAAAAAAGAGACATGAAAGTTTTGATATTAAAAAAGTTTTTTTTATAATATTTTTATTTTCGGACATGTTAGAAAAATGGAAAGGAGAAAAAAATAAAATTCATAAAGAATTTTAGAATATTCAAAAAAAAAATAAGCAAGCCACCACAGACGCGTGTCGTCGGCGTCGTTATTGTTGTTGTTACTTTTTAAGAATAATAACTTTCTTTCTTTCCTCCTTTCTTTGGTTCGTGGTTCTCGGTTGGAGTTTTAGTTTTTTTCTTTTATTTATTAAAAAAACAAGGACTATAGTAAGTCTAAAATGTCTTAGTTGTACCAAGTCATGCTAGAAAAAATCGAAGAAATTGAAAAAAATATTCGTTTCAGAAGAAAAACACGAACCTTCGCTTCAAATCCTAAAAGTAAAAAAATCCTGCGCCGATGAGTTTCTGGAATAACTTAAATTTTGGCGTTAGACCCTTCAAAAAAACCAAATATATTTTTATATGAAAAGCATTTCCTATTTCATCGAAAAAAAGAATAAAAGCCAGACGACTTTGATGAAGCAAAGAAAAAAATTTATTCCAAAAACAACCAAAAAATCTTGACAGCATAATCGGAAACTGTCAAAAAGGAAATATGAAAGAAATATGGCTATGAATGAATTTTAGATCATTGCTTTCAAGCTTTTTATGGAACAATATAAAAAAAGAAAGAAAAGAAAAATGTAATAAACAATAAATAATTTGAAAAAGGCTAAAAGTTTCGATAATAAATAAATAAGACTACAATATTATTTATGGAGAGAATCTTATAATTGTTATGAAAGCCTAAAAAAACACAGTAACAGAGCAAAAAGAAAATTTAATAATTACGGTTAAAAAAAATCAAAATTCAAAAAGTTATCTGCACATATTTATGTTTTAACACGAAAGTTTGTAAATATTTTTTTAAAGAAAAATATAAAAAGTGATGCAACTACTTTTATGTTTTAGGTATAATAAACCTGGAAAAACAAAAAAACAATAGCAAACGAAAGTTTTATTTTTATCCTTGTTTTTTTTGTTGGCAAAAGTATAATTTACCAAAGATAGAAAGTGAGACAGAAGACAGAAAGTTGATGTGAGCCCTCTCTGAAACAACAAAAACAAAAACGAAAACTCTCCACTTTTTTTTATACATATATTTTCGGAAATATAATAGAAGCAACAACAACGACGATGCCACTTTGCTTCTTTTTTTCTTTTTTCACGAACGAAGTATGTATATATGTAAAATAGAAGGATAAAAAAAAGTATGGAGAAGCAGAAGAAGCAAAAAAGCGGCGCCACTTTTTCGCATCACTCATAAACGAAAAACGACAACGGCACAACATAACAAAAAAAACTAAACTAAACTTTTTGAGAAGAAAAAAAATAGGGGCAAAAATAAAAAGAATGTGCGCGTTTGCAATTGCTTTTTTTTTTATTCTTTTTTATTTTTATTCTTTTTTTTTTCACAATGTCGAGAAGAAAAAAAATTCAGGCTTTTGTGCTCCTGCGGCTTCTTGCTTGCTGTTGTTGTTGTTTCTCAAACATGGATGGCATTGACAAATTTGCCGTGACACTTTTTTTTGGGTTTTATTAACGATACTTTTTACAACATTTTTTTTTTGAAAAGTTAGACGATGGAAAGAAAAAAAAAATGAAAAAATAGAATTGAAAAGTTTTTGATGAAAAAGTTGGAGAGTAAAAAAAGTTAGAAGTAAAGGTTAAAGTTAGAATAGAATCATTAATTTTTTTAAAGGATGGAAGACTTTTAAAAATAGAAAGAAAAAAAAGAATATTTTAAATGATGCATAACATGCAAGAAATAGAAACATAAATATACCAACATCCAATTTTTGCAGAATTAATAAAGACAAGCTTTTTGGTTGCAAAGAAAAAAAAAGTTTTAAACTTTAGCAAAAAAAAGAAAAAAGAAAGGAATTTTTTGCATAAAATAGTTTCGACGCTAAAAAGTTCGATTGATTTGTAAAAACTTTGTCTCAGAGAGAAAAACTTATCTTGACTGGAAAAAAGTTTAAAAAAAAAAGAAGATTAAAGTAAAATACCCATGGGTTAAAATATAGGAATCAAGGAAGCAGCAACAAAGCTTTCCTAAAAAATGGCAATTGGAAAGACAAAACAAAACAAAAAGGATTTGTCCAAAAAAGCCAAGCCCCTGGAGATCAGTGCCCTAAGCTCCTTCTAAAAAAATATTGCGATTTTCAAAGAAAGAAAGGCATTTTTGCATGAAAATCTTTGGCAGCGATCTATCAAGTTTCGGAGATGAAAAAAAAAAGAAAGTTAAAACTTTTTTGACGTCGGACGTCGCGTCACCTCCAAGAAAAAAACTAAGTTTTTTTATCTTTTTAAAATGGGTATCCCGTAAATCTTTTTTTTTGTCAAAATGTCGTAGGAAACAAAAAATAAAAATAAAAAAGATAAGATATATGTGAAAGTGACAATATTGTTGTTGCGTGTCTTTTTTTTAAAATGGTAAACGAGAGGCAAAAAAAACTTGATGGAACATCTTTTTTTTTCAGGGAAAGATAAAAACGGGAAAATGCAACAAGAAATAACTTTAAAATTTAAATAGGCTTTTGTAAAATCGAAGAACTTTGCGAAGAAAATTCAAAACAAAAAAAAATGAATGAAACATAATTTTTGGCTCAAGAAAAGTAAAATTATTTCGATGAAAGTTGTTTGAGAAAGTCAGTTCGTTGAAGAAAATGAAAGCCCTCCTTTTTAAAAAAAAGTTTTGCTCAAATAAATGAATTACTAACGCTGCTGTCTGCCGTCGTCGTTGGTTCAAACAGCCGCTAAATTTCTTTTCTTTCCTTTTTTTTCTTTTTGAAAGGCATTAATTTGACATAAGTTTATGCTTCATTTTACGTGGCGATATGAAAAAAAAAACAGACGACAGTCGATATATGAAATTTTCAAGAAAAGAAAATTTTTAAAACTAAAAATATTAAAATGAAATTGATTTTAAAAAGAATTACAGAAAATTTTCATAAACTTGCTGCTAAGGCTGTCGATTATGAGCGTTGCATGTTTTTGTTTTGCTTTTTGTTAAAGTTTTTTTTATTTTAAAACTTTAAATTAAAAAGTAACAACGATAAAAATAAAGAAAGAAAAAAAATTCAATTAGGTTTTACGAGAATGTATTTTGCGCAGAGTGGCTTACTTCCGTATACTTCAACCAATCAATCCATGTGTCAAAGAAGCATGCAATAAAAACAAAATAAAAATAAAAAAAAGTTTCTCATCAAAGCGGCATTCGCAAAAAAAAAAGAGACAAAAATTAAAAAAGGTCCCTAAATTGAAATATTTATAAATTATTTATATAAAAAAATTTTGGATATTCGAAAAAATCCAATTTTGAAGGAAGTTTAATTATTTTTAGAAAAACTTTTTTGCTTTCCAAGCATTTTTTTATGAATTCCAAAACTTACTTGAGATCAAGATTTTTGACTTGGACAACATTCGTCACGAAATATCTCTTCGAATATTCAAAGCCAAGCATATATTTTTTAAAGAGAATTTTAAATATTTATATTTTTTATGTTTTTGGACGACTAGATTGAATGCAAAAATTTTTTAGGAACGACATAGATAAAAAAAATTTCAAGATATCTGGTAAAAGTTTGAACGTACAAAACACAGCTTTTAGCTTCTTTGTTTGTGTAAACTAAAAAAATTAAAAATCTATTACTTTTCCGTATAATTATTTTGCAAAATTTTTAATAAATCAATAAAAATATGTTTTTATAATAAATAAATTTTTTTTGAATTGTATGTTTTTGTTTCTATTTTTGAGAAAATTCAATCAAAAGTATTAAATTATTTTAATTTTTAAAAATTAAAAATGCTGACTTTTATTCTAAAATTAGTTTTATGTTAATTATATCAATTTCTCCTGCATTTTTTGAATTGAAGTGTGACGTAGCGAATAACCAAAAAAAATTGTGTTCTGATGACGAAGGAACGAACGAACGTATTCGTTTTCTTTTTATGTATAAAAAAAAGAGCTGTATGTTGTTAGATGATTATATTATGGAGTTATGGAATTATGGAGGTAATAATTCTTTTTTTTTCCTACTCCTTTTGGCTCAAAAATGCCTCCACAATTTTTATGCCTTCCAACAACGTAACAACAATAGTCGCTGGGTTACGGGAAGCTGAATCTCCAAGAAGAGCTCATGATGGTTAAACAATAAAAAAAACTAAAAAAGGTTGAGAGAAAAAAAGAATATTATTGTCTGACCTTTTGTTTTGTTTTTATTTCGGTTTTGCCTAAGAATATTTATTGCCCACATTTTTATCTTGGTGAAATATATTTATGAAAAAAATTAAAAAGAGTTTAAGATTCATTTTTTTAATGCCTTTTAGAATAAAGAAAATACGTTGGTGGAAGTAGTCGTGGCCTACAGTTATTTTCTAAAAACTATAGACTTAAAAATATATCGCCTTTGTTTTTGTTCTTTTCGTTTTTTAAACCTGCTTATTAGGATCTTAGAATTTTTTAAATTTATTTTTCTTTATTTTTAGATTCGTTTGAAGCCGGGTAGTGAAGCATTCAAAAAAATGGCGTCAAGAAAAATAAAGAAAAATTTTATTCCGTTAAGTAGCGATGAAGACGAAGATGAACCTATTTATCAGCCATTTTCAATGGAAAATCGAAATCGATTAAATGTTCCAAATTCAATGAATGGTTATCGACGCTCAACTTCTTTATCCCCAATTGCTCAATCCCCTGCGAGTACTCCATCGCCTCGAATGCCTTCAGATGAAAATGGAAGGGAATTTAATCGATCGCCTACACCTTCCCGAGGACGTTCTCCAACGCCTTCAGGAAGATATGAGAGATCACCAACTCCATCGTCGGCATCAGCAGCTGCTTCACGACGAGAAGAAAATAGTATTCCTCAACGAAAAATTACTCCACATTTGGAATATTGCACCGAAGAAGATTGTGATATTTGTGAAAGTAAGTTACAGAAAATTTTAAATACAAAAAAACCTGCAAAAAATCATAAAGGCAATATTTGTTTTAATTTATGGGTGACACCACAAAAATAATTTTAGTTTAGAAATATTAGACACGAAAAGTTTAGAAATATTACGCACAAAAAAAAATCGATTTATAAAATATAAAAATTTCAGTTTTAAAAAGTCAAAAACGTTCATCAAGATTTTTTGTTTCAACTGGAGAAGTTGCAGACCCATCCATTTACAACCCAAAGTTTCATACATTAGAAAAGCCAACAACCGGGCAAAAGTAAGTTTCTTTCTTTTCTTAAGAAAAATTGTTAAATAAAAGGTCATATGGTTTAGGCGTTCCAAGTCTGTCGATCCAACGCGTCAAAGAAAAAGTCCTTTTTCAAAAAAATTAGCTCAATTAGATGCAACCATGCGAATTATAGCTGTTAAAGTAAATCAAAATGTGTGGGAAGAGAAGTAAGAAACTAAAAATCCAAAAAAGCAAAAACATTAAAGCTTAAACCTTAATTTAAATTTTTTTTTTGCAGATATTCTGAAGCCGCTGAATTGCAACATGTTCTCATTTGGTTGAGAAAAGTCAACAATCGATTAAAAAAATTAATGGAGCAACGAAGTAAATTTATTAATAAACTCGATTTTAAAGGAGCTCAAAAAGCCAAGGATGATTATGAAACAGCTTTAAAAGAAGCCGTGGATCTTTCAAGCATTCAAACACTTTTATCTCCAACTGAGGTCAGTCGAATAATTATCACATTTAAAATGCATAGGAATATTAATTATGGTAATTTTTTCAGTACACTACATTGCTCAGTTTGAAACAATATTGAAAATACACCAAAGCGTGAATTTCAAGAAAAATGCATTCAACAAAAAAAATATTTATGCAAAATCCATTTATATATTTATTTACTCATTTAATTGGTTTAGATTGTACTGATAATATAATTTCATAAATAATATTTTTTTTAAACCTAAAACATTCTTTAACAATACTTTTTCCTGAAAGCAAAACATTAATTAAAATCGAGGCAATGTGTTGGCGATCGACTTTCAAATAATATTGAAAAATAAATAACAAATTTTGCTAAATCCATTTTCAATTTAAAAATTTTTAACTTTTTCACTTTTTTTGTATCACAATTTCATATCACTTTTTTTATTTTCTCGAAAATGCTTAACCAATCTTTCATTCATAAACTTAAAACTGATTGATGACGAATGTTTTTTTTCTTCTTTTTTCCTTTTTAAAGAAGCTTTTTTGTGTTCAATAAATACCCGTGGGATAGATACATTACTTTTTTCTTCTTTTTTTCCTTCTTAGATGCTATTTAAACATGTCGTCCTCAAAAAGCATGAAGCTTACTTTTTGGCACTTTTCTGTCTCCTTTTTTTTCTCTGCCATTGTTTTTGCAAGCTTTAAAAAAAATCGAAATTCAATGCAATGCCTCTATATTGGCCTCCAAGTATTAGATAGATGCATGCTATAAGAAAAAAAGAAGAAGAAAAAAAGTTAGAGTGTAAAAGATTCTTTCGGCTTTTTTTAAATATTCTTTTTATTGGATTTTTTAAAATTATTTGTTATGGACAAAAAATTGGTATTTTTTTAATTTTTTTTCTGTGTTTAAATATTTTATAGTAATTTAAATTTTTAGGATGGTAGAACGGAATCCTATCGAGCTGCAACTATGTATCGAATAGACCCAAATGAAGAAAATAATATTCAAGTGACAACTGTGGCGAATGAAAAGGCAGCAAAAAATTCGGAATCCCCTGAAACTGTTAGAACGCGATGTTGTGGATTGTGTAAAAGTTCAAAGAAATCCAAGAAACAGCCTTCATCTAAATTATCCCCTAAAATCGATATTATTCAATCAAATGAACCCAGCAAATAAATAATTTACAACTTATTTTATTTTTTATTTATTAATATTCATTTTTTAAAATGGAACTTCTGCCATGTTATTAACAAAAATTTAATTTAATAAAAAACATAATTATTTAAAATATAAATATTTTTTTTATTGAAATTTCTATCACAGTAACAATGTTTCATGATTATTCGATTTTTGATCAAAACATTTCACTTTTTTAGTGCACTTTGTGCCAAGAGTTTAAATCCATTTAAACCAGATTTTAATAAGAGCTTTTGGTAATTTTTTATTTTACACTTTTTATGCTTATAAAATAAGTTAAAATTAATTTTAAACGATTTTTTTATTATTTCCTGCTTTTCCAATATTTAAAAATGAAAAAAGTTTAAGAAACCTTTGCTTTATAAACAAAGAATTTAAATAAAACAAAATAATTTTGAGAAAGAAAAATAATAATATTTAGCTGTTACAAGTATGTTTAATATTATAGGAAAACAAGAAAAAACAAACTAACTAAACCCTTTTTTCGGATACACTTATTTATAAAAACAAAACAAAAAAACGCTAAAAACAGTGAATACTTTTTTCTTTTCGTCGTCAATGACGCGTTTTTTGCGCCCAAAAAACCGGGAAAAAAAGAATAAAAAATAAATGTTTTTTTAAAAATAATTATAATAATTAATCGGAATCCATTTCATCATGTTTTAATAAATTTTTATTATCCGTATTTTTTCTTGATCCATTGAGATAATTAACATGAACATCGATGATTCGAGCCTGCAAAAAAAAAAACATTTAAAATAAATAAATAAAAGCAAACACGTTTTTGGTTTTTTTTCGTTCTCAAAAAAACGTTTTTTGTAAATAAAATAAAATTCCGCAAGAGATCAGAGAAAAAAATTGAAACTTACTTGTTGCTTAAATTTCCCCAATGATGTCGTATGTTTACAGCCACCATCTTCAAATCCATCCATTGCTGCGTTTGCTTGGGTCTGATTTTTGGGGTCCTCTTCATCTTTATTATTGAGTTTTTGTAAACTTTTAGAACGTAAAAAATCTGTTGAAAAATGTTGTCGAAATGCGGCAGACATCTGCAAAAAAAAATTTATTAAAACAAAATAATTTTTTATTGTCAATTAAATAAATTTTGCTTACCCTTTTTAATGGAGGATTAGGTTTTTTAAGAAATCTCATATCATAATCAAGTTCATTCAAATTGAGACTACCTTTTTCCAAAACAGGTATATCCTTTGTTGTTGGTGTTGAATTTTTATCGTCGTTTGCTTTTTTCCCTTGTTGATGTCTGTTTTGCGGCTGATGTGTCGTCCTCGTCGCCTCTGACTCATTTTCACCTTTATTATTGGATAATGATGATGCAAAATTTAAACTTGATTGGTTTTGTTGTTGTTGTAAAACAGGATCATGAAATGGTGAACAAAAAGCCATTGGATTTATATCTTCTTCATCCCATCCTGATGTTGTTTCATATTTAAGTTTACGTGAACCACCTTTTTTCTGTGTCAAATCAGAAACCACGCGTGAAAGAGCATTCATCTTTTGTTGCGTTTTTTCAGCTTTCGTATACGTAAATAATACGAAAAAAGCTGGCGATGCTGATGCAATAAAAAAAGATGAAAAAATAAAACTAATAAAAAATTATTATTATTTATTCGTTTGGTCAGAGAAAAAAATCGAATTAAAACGAAATTTTTTTTGACAAATATGGAAATAAATTGATTTTTCAAAACAAAAAAATTAATACGCGTGAAATTTTTTCCTTTCGAAGAAAAATTCACAAAATAAAAACCATCCAAAAACCAACCAAATATATCATGGTGTAAAACAAAAAATTAGTGAAGCAAAAAAAGCTTACAAATAAAAAAAAGTTATGTAAGCCAAAGTCAAACAAATGAAGAAGTAAAAAACCGACACCAGCAATTCCATTGAGAAGAAAGAGGAAACAAAATACACAAAGTAACTACTAAATACTGAAGAAAATTTAAAAGCTTACAAACACCACTAAAAAAATTTGACAACAACCGACCTAAAAAAAAATATTGAAAAAAAGTAGGGTTCAGGAAGTGGTAGTTGGATGTTAAAAAAATGAGAGAGATTTTTTGAGAGATTTTCTAATGTTTACTTTTTATTTCAACTAATAATAAATAGGCTGGAAAAAAAATAAAATAAAGAGAAGCGAAAAAAGAAAAAAGAAAATATCTAAAAATTAGATGGAAAAAAACGCGTCAAAAAATAAGAAAGGATGAAATTCGAATCGAACAGGTTAATTTTTTATTTATTATTTCTTCCTTTTTTGAGATGTGCATATTCATATACAAATATGGTTGGTTGATTGTTAGCATAGTTGTTTTTTTCCTCCGTGAGAAAAAAATAGCGACCAACCAAACATAGGGAAAACCAAAAAAAGAGAGCTGTAGAATTAAAATAACTGACTTTTGCGTGAGTAGTGTCAACAAAAAACAAAGGAAAATAATAATATTTATGTCTATGCGGAGGTTGGGTGGTTGACTGACTGAATAGCAATGAAAAAAAATGTTTTTTTATTTCAAATAATTATTCACATTTTTTTATATTAAAAAATAAAAAATCTAAAATTATAAAAAAAAGTGACGACGATTTTCTGGATGAAATAATTTTTGAGGAAAAAAGAACACCGGTATCAGCAACGACTGCCTTAATATTACTCAAAATCGTCAAAAAAATCGTTGAAAAAAAAAATCGAAAAGCGTCAACAATTTGAGAAGAAGAAAAAAAGGAATAAGGAAGCAATTTTGCTGAAACCCCCATTCACAAACAACACAAACAAACAATATAATGCGTGCGCGAAAAAAGCTGCAAGCAAGCAAGCTTACAAAATAATCTTTCCCATTCTCCCATCGCCGCTACCAACCACCGAGGAAAAGAGGAAAAACCATGGAGAAAACTACTTAAAAATGAGTAAAAAAGAAGAAAAAAAAGGTGTGATTTTGAATGCTGCATAAAATAACAGGGTTGAAACGGGCGCCGGCCGCTGCACGACGCTTTAGTTTCATGAAATAAAAAAAGGGAAAAAGAGAATGAATTAGCCAGAAAAATGAATGACGAATGACTAACAAATTTGCGGACGACGACGACAAGTAAAAATAAAAAAGGGGAAAAGAGAAAGAGAAAAACCTATGGGAGAATACCCGAGGAAAAAACGGGAATAAAAGGAATCATAAATGTGAAAAACCCAAAAATGGTGGGCGCACAATTATGAATTTTTGCTTTTTGACTTTAACCGAATGAATAAACAAGAAAAAAAACATGGATCATTTTTCATGAGCAATGAGCAAAAAGAAGCGCATGTCGTCTGTCTGCAGTGGTCATGGGATAAATAATAAAATGACCGCTTATTTCCCTCATAAAAATTTAAATCTATTTATGTTTCGAATAAAAAAATAAAAATTAGTTACGACACAATAATTTGAAGAGATAAATTTTTATAAAAAAGCAATAAAATTAAATTAATAAATCAAAGATTCTTACGACTTTAGAGAATTATGCTATTTTTAATTTCAAACACTTTTTTTCTTTTCATTGGTGGCTAAGTCACCTATTTTACCTATTTTTTACCTTTAGTTTTTTTTGAAGTTCAAAAGAATAAAAAAGCGTTCATTCAAAGTTGAAGAAAACGAAAGAATAAACAAACAAATGAAACTAAAATAAGAGTTAATAATTAAAATATTCTTTCAAGCAGAAAAAAGAATGAAAAGAAAAAATTAACTTCAAAATTTAAGTTTATTAATAGAATAAGAATTGAATAAACGCGTAGATAAAAGACAGTATTTTGTTTAAACAAAAAATTGTTTATGCTTGGTGAAACATTTTGTAGGTAAAAATGAAATATACCCAAGATAGGTTTCTTCCATTTTTTTATTTAGTTCGTTGCATCCTTTAGAATGTGGGCATTAAAACAATATAATTTTTTGAAATTCTCTAAAAGTTCCAATAATTTTATTTCATTTTTTTTTCATATTTAATAAACAAGCGGTATTCTCAAAAATGACTATAAAACAATCATGCAAATTTTTTTTATAACGTTTATAATTTGTAAAATTTTATAATTGAAACCTCAACTCCCATTGATGGCTTAAATTACGAAATTAATTTTAAAGCATTAGCAGAAAAGCTTGAAAGTCTTGAAACCATTGAAGAGGTCGATGAAAAGGACATCTTTGCCTCGAGATATCCATGCACAAATGTGGGATTTTCGATGAAAAAAAATATGTTTAATGATTTCAACTCGATATTGTTGCAGAAGTTAAGCCATTTTTTTAATTATACAGTGTCATTAGAACAAGAAGACATTGCTTTTTTATTAGCAGTTTTCAAATGGCCAACAAAAATTTATTTGTTTATTTTTAATTATTTCAACCGAATTAAAAAAGAATAAAATAATAATTTAAACAATATCTCGCTCGCTTTCTTCTTCGCCGAATACATTCGTGCTTGGCGCAAGTTTTTTTTACGATTTTTAAATTCTTGAACACTAAGGTTTTAAGTCTAAAGGTGCAAATAATTCAAAAAAAAAATTAAAAATTATGAATTTGTTTGTCTCAAGTGCCCTAGGGAAGATTTGGATTTTTTTTTTGAAAACTTTTAAACAAAATTACAAAACACAAAAAAAGAGAGAAAAAAGCTTTTCAAATATTCAAAAAACAAAGAGAGTGAAAAAATAAAAAGAAAAATGCAAAAAATAATTTGGTGAATTATTTCAAATTATTTCTCTTCATTTTATTTGTGAATAAACATCGATGCCAGCGATTAAAAACCTTTAAACAACACCTTGACTTGTGAGTGCGCTAAAGGTTTCAAAACAAAAAATAAAGAAGAAAATAAACGCAGACAAACGCGACCATTCATTAAAAAAAATCATCCAAAAAAATGTTAACAGCTTTGGATATTTTTTCTTTTGTAAAAGATGGTTATTTTTTTTTTGAATATTTTAAATTTCTTTTTTTTTAATTTTTTTTTCTTCTTAATAAAATTAATTCGCATATGCACATCATGGTGAATATGAAGCAAGAGCAGCTTAATACGATAATAAATGGCGTAAAAGAAACGCTATTCTTGAAGCAAATAACAAGCTTATCAGCGATAAAAAACAGAAGAAAGGCAAAAATCTTTGGTTTTTTTTGCAAATTACCAAACACCGGTTAAAGCACCACCAAAACACGGAGAATTCAAATATTTGGTTCAAAAGCAAAAAGAGGAAATAAAAGAGGATAAAAGCGACGAAGAAAAATCAGATAAAAATTATTCATTCAGAAAGTTTTGTCATTTCAGGGCTATCATAAAAATGAAAAATTCTATTTATCTCAAAATTAAAGAAATTAGTTGAAATTCCACCATAAATTTTTTTTTATATTTTTTAAGCCAAAAACTTCTAAAACTTAAACAAAACATTGTTAAAAACAACAATGAGACGTAAAGGCTTCAAAAAAAGTACAAAATTTTATATCTCGAAAAAACAAAAGAAACCATTGTTTTGGTAACTTTCTCTATGGTGGTTTAAATTACCCAAATTTTAAAGTAGTAATAATAACACCAATAAGAATTAAATACCAAATTTTAAATGTTATTCCGTATTTTCTTTATTTTCTTCGGATTATTGATATTTACATTAATTGATGGATTGGATTCCATTTGAGTATTAGTTTTTGGTTCTTCAATTTTAATAGAACCTGCAGCAACATTAAACATTTTTAATGAATCAATATCTTTTATATTATTTTTTGTTGTATATGTTGCATTGAATTAGATTCATATTTTTATTTATTTTTGAGTTTAGCATTAAAAAGTTAAAAATATTGTAGAAAACAAAATATTCAAAAAAGAAAAAATCTTAAAAAAAGTAAAAAAAAATTTTTGCTGTCGCTTTAACGCTAAAGATCAAAACGAAAAAATACGTTCACGAAAAAAAAGAAATGAATAACATATTTTTCTTTGTTAGCACAGAAAGAAAAAAAACCGCTAGACATTATATGACTAATCCAGATACACCCATTCGCATTAATGTTTGATCTTAAACAATTTTTGTTTTAAAAAGGCCCAAAAAAAAACAAAAAAGGGAATTTTTTTTGCAGTTTTCTTTTTTTTTTTGTATTTCGCTCTCTATGTTTTCGAATGTTTGAAAGCTTGTCTTTTTTTGATAACGTTTATTAGAAGAAAAAAAAATTTTTGTTGGCCCTTTGAAAGCTAATATTAAAAAACAGCGACAGTATTTTGTTTAAAGAAATTTTTTTTATGAGAAACCATTATATTTAAAAAAATTACAAATAAAAAACACATAAAAAATGGAAATAAAAAAGGATAATTTTTTTATTTCAATCGATTGTCCAACAAATTTGCATACATAGATTATGAAACTGAAATTAAAAAATAGTAATAAAATTAGAACATTTATTTATGAATTCTCAAATTAAAGTTGCATAAAATAAATGGAATTAACTAACGGCTGAAGAAAATGGTTAAGAAAGTGATTAACAATGGATGATCATAAAACATATAAAACAGGAGAAAAGCAAAACAAACAATCACAAAAAAATGAATGAATTTTCTTTTTAGTGTATTACAACGTTGACGTTGAGATCGATGAATATATGCATATTCAAGTTTTTTTAAAGCTATAAGCGTTTCACGGTTTATTCCAGGAAAATTAATTAATGGAGGTCGATTTTGAGTTTTTAAGCCAAATGCAAGTAAATTATTGATATAATTTTGTAATCGATATTTGAAATTGTTTGATACATTTTCAACAAAGAAAAAATAACAAATTAGTTTACGGGGCTTCTGAAATAAATTTATAAGTTTTGGATACAAAAGATATAATTAAATTTTTTATTTACCTTTAAACCTTCCATAAATGTCTCAAATTCAAAAGTTTCTGGAGTGTTATATAGTCGAAATTTAATAATATTATTAATTTGAGGAATTACAACCAGATTTTTAGCTGTTTCAGATGTAATTAAATGAAATCCATTTTCTTGGGAAAAATTGATATCCAAAAGTAAAAGATTTGGAAGTTTTTCAACCAATTTTTCAATTGGTAAAATAGTTTCACTTTTACTATCATAAATTAACGAATGATCTAACACGAAAGTTGTGATTTTACCGGAATCAATAAAAAAATTAAATTCATTCAAGGTCAAAGTTTGATTGAGTAAAACTAATTCCGTTAAATCGCATCGATATATTTTTGGTATCAAACAGGATATATCAATGTATCCAATAAAAGGTGCAAAAAAAGTTAAACCATCTTTCAACCAAATTTTCTTACGCAAATTTTTCATTTCGAGTTGTGGTAACGGAAAAATATGCTGATTGTTTAATTCCATAATCCGTAAAACATTATTAGTAGTAATAAAGCCAATATTTTTCATGGGAATAATTTGAGCCTTCAAATAAAAATATTTGCAAGTTTTTAAAAGTTTTTCATAAAATTCAAAAGATTTTGGATTTTTTGCCATGTAAAAAATAATATTTTCAGGAATTGGAAAGTTTTGGATTTCAGCGGGATTAGAATAAATTGTAAGTTGAAGCATTTTAAATAATTTAAAAATAAATAGCAAATAATAATAATTTTTTTTAGAAAATAAGACCAAATAAAGAATTTCAAAACCCAAAAAAACGAAGATAAAAAAAATTGTAACCAAGACTTCAAATTCAGTTGGCATGCAAAACAAATTTAAAAAAAAATGACGGCGTTTCTAAGATATTTTTATTCTTCTTTATATTTTTTAGTAATTTTCTTCCAAAGCTTCCATTTATTTAGATATTTCATTGTTCATGCTAAATATTTTTGCGACTTTACAACAATGTTTGGTGCCGAAGATGGAAACACTTTGGAGCGTTTCTAAGATCAATGCTTGGGATCTTAAAGGGACATAGCTATTTCATGCCTTTTTTGAAATTTCGATAGTGGGGACTGAAAGTTACACTTGGTAAGGCGCGTGTTTGAATTACCGTGTAAGACAGAAAGTGCACGGTAATTCAAACACGCGCCGCCCCAACTGTTCCTATCAGCCCCAGTATCGAAATTTTTGAAAAGGCATGAAATAGCTATGTCCCTTTAAATAAAAAAAACATTCACAAATTTTATTTTATGCGAAGAAATAATTATTTTTTTTTAAAATGAAGTTCCTTTTAAAAAGCAATAACTCCATAAAAATGATGATGGGTGTATGTATATTTGGACTTGCAGTTGGTGATGATCCTTCTATTCTTGGTTATTCATTTGTTCGTTAATATTGTAGCGTTTACGAATTACAAGATGACAAAATTGGATTTCCAATTTTTTTTTGCATTAAACCAACAAAGTTATGTGTCTTTATTTGTAATTTTTAAAATAAATTTATGGTATCAATTAATTTTGCAACCAAACAATTTGATTACAAAGTTTTAAGAAAAATTACAAAAATCGGAATAACAATTTTTTGGCGTTTACATGGCAAAAAACCGTTTAATACAAAAATAAAATTAAAGAGCTAAAATACAAAGAAGGATTTAAAAAACGAATTTCATTCTTATGATTTTGTTTCAACGAAGATTTAAACCTTTCATAGTTTTAGCCATTTCCGGATAAAGCATTTCGAAATGTTCCATATCAGTGCATCAGCTAAGTACAAATGCTTTTTGAATGGCTTCTTGACCCTTGGAAAAATCTCCATTTGAAAAATAGCTATGTGCAAGAGATAATGTAGTTTCTGCTATATCAAAAACATAAAGGAGTTCATCACCCATTAAAGTAATAATTTCTTCTAAATATTTGATACTCTTTGTTACATTACCCATGATGGAATACATTGGAGCTAAGAAATTTAGCATTTGAATTAAATTTATTTTAAAATCATTTCTATTACCATAACTTTGACGCATCTAAAAAAAAGTATAATCAATTAATAAGTACAGTATATCAGTGATGATTGATTACCTTTTCTAAAAGTTTTTCACCTTTATCAATTACATTTTTAGGAAAGGTTTTGTTTGTTCGAGCATATTGAATAAATTCTTCCAAGATTTGACTTCGTTTTTTGCAGTTTGGGTCCTTTGCATCAGATTTACAAAGTTTGCATTGGCAGGAAAATTTCCAACCTGTCAATTTCGTTGTGCGTTCAGAAAAATCTTTCAAAGGTGAAATGTAGGAAAGAAATATTTCGTCGTCTTTTTTAATATTTGTGGCTGCATGAATAACCATAACATCTCCATAAAAAGTTCGGTAAGCATTTGCTAAAAACTTGAAGGTAATGATGTTTCGAAAAATATGGGTATTTGCTAGATTTAATTTTGAATGATGCAACAAAAGTGTAGTTTTCTCGAAGCAAAAGAGACGTTGATTTTCGACATGTCAATGAAAAAAACGGCACGGCGCCATTACCCCGACAAGACACTACCCCGACAAGATATACCACCTGATTGAGATTGAGTTTAGGCTTAAACTTAGCTACAACTTTATTCTTAGGCTCAGTCTTAGTGTTTTAGCTCTCGGTTTAGGCTAAGCTCATTCACCCTCTTGGAGTTATGTGTAGTCGGGATAGTGCCTTATCGGGGTAATGACATGTTGCCAAAAGAAAGCGAAAGTTTTGTGATTCTGAGTTTTTGGCATGTTAGAAAAAATTAGAAGAATGCTCAGCAGCTTCATCTGGTCCTCCTTTTAGTAAGTTAAAACATACCAATGCATGAATGGTTAAAATATGATGGAAGAATAAATAAATGACAATCATCTGATCCAATTTTATCGGAAGCAAATCGATTAAGCGAGCTAATTTGTTGAATCAGCGCAGCATCAATAACCCCTTAAATATGAAAACGTATTAAGCTATAGCTTTTCAAACAAACCTTCAGGAATTTCTTCTTTTCTTAAATCTCCAGCATACAAATCATATATTTCCTTTGATCTTTGTGGATTTTTTTGTAAATTTTCTATTGCTCGTATAACTTGCAACATTTCTGCAGCACCATCGCTCTCATTCCGAATTAAATTTATTGCCGTTACAATACCTGGATAATCTTTGCTATAACCCGATGCAAATGCTTTAGAAACAGCAAGCAAAGTCCCTCGTTGAATATCTTTGGATGCGATGATACCTCGGCCTAAATCAAATTTGTGATAACAAAAATTTGTCCCAAAACTTTAGACCCCTCAATTTTCATCCACTGATAACAAACAGCCTTTATCAAAAAGTTGTGAATGAAAAATGAAGTGTGCCATAATTTAGGGACATAGTTTACAAAGTTAAACTTGGGGACCGAAACCAACCTTTTCCGGAAATATTTGAGATTTCGATAGGTCCAATATAATCCGAAACATCAATATCAGGTTTTTCTTTTTTCGATTCTAAATACATTGATTTAAAATCAAAATTTCCAGATTTTTGTTCGGTGCATCGGGCAATTGCTCGTTTAAGCTGGTCATTCGCAGAAGTATTGCATGGAAATTTTTTACAAACATAAGCAAAGTGTCTAGCAGCTTTTTCCCATTGATGCATTCCATAAGCAGCCATTCCCATTCTATAATGAATACAATTTTGAGAAAAGCTAAATCTATAAATTAATTAGAAAAAACCTGTAAATAGCTTTTTCAGGATCACCACCTTTATCCAATGCAAGTTTTGCAGCGTTATATGCCAAATAAAAAGCTCCATTTCGTAAACAAGTTAATGATTTATTCAAATATAAAACTGCAGGTTCAGGATTGTAGCGAAGAGCTCGATCATACAACATTAATGCGCCATTAAAATCTCCTTTTGTAAAGCAATCATTAGCCATTTTTTGAATTACTACCGTATCCTTACTCATTTCAACATGCCTAAAAAATATTTATTTATCACTGCGTTTTCAAAATGAACCATAGTCGGAGTACAAATAACTAAACGCATCGTGCAGCTTTTAAATTTTTTAAAAGATTTTTTTTAGTTAGCTCTTAATTAAAAAATCAGGAATGGGTTTAAAAAAATCTATTTCACACGGTTTTTAAAAATAAATATTATCTTTATATTCTTGCAAACCAGAGCTGTCGAATAATCGACTCGAATTTGACTCGAATTCGATTATTCGAATCAAACGGAATATTAATAATTCGACATTTGAAAATTTCGAATAATTTTCTAATATTTTCGAAAAAATACTGTATAAATCCTTTGTTTTTTATAATCCAAATGAGTTTAAATGTTTAAATATACTCAAAAACGTATTAAAAAGGTTTACTTTTTACGTTTTGAAACATTTATTTTTCGAATATTTGATCCAAATATTCAAATTCGATATTCGGGTGATTTCGAAAATTCTAGAGTTTTGGTGCAATCAAATTTAAATTTTGTTGAAAAAACAAAATATTTAAACCGGCTAACTTTTTTTTGTCAATTTCTACTCCGCTATGATTAAGCAGGTTATTAGTTGCATTAATTTAAGACATACCATTGCGTAGCGCCAATCTTCTTTAAAAGTTCGAAATCAGTGGGATCAATAAAAATGACATCTGAGGGGGAATCAATTCGGATTGATGGAGTCTTACCATGTGAGCCATATCGAAGCCAAGGTTCTTTAATAATTAATATTGTCCCCGGTTTCAACCATTCAAGATTATCAAGTTTGTAAGAAAAATTATATAACGATAATTCTTCTACATCGCCTGAAAATAAAAAAAAATTTTTTTACGATTATGAATCGAAAAATTTAATATTTACCATTTAAATCTTCAATTAATGTACTAACACCAATTATTGGAAGCGGCATTACACTAGCTTGACAAACCAAATATCGTCCATGATGTACCATTCGAACTTTCATATCACACAAGTTTATTGGTTTTAAATTTTCAAGCTGTAATTTGCAGCTGTGGCCCTCACCTAAATGCAATTAAATTTTTTTATAAATCTTATAAATGTGCAAACCTGATAAAATTGTAGTTCTCGTAAAAAGTTCGTCGATACCCGTTTTAGGTAGTAAAAGTTGGCATTGCCATGAAAAACGCGCACTAAACGGATCTCGGTGTGGCCGTGGTTGAGGATTGCTTTGGTTTAAGGTTTTTACTGCTTTGGCATTCCCCATATGTTTTATAAAACAATTCTCCATTTTCTAAAACCAGGAACACAAATTTATTGCCCGCATCAAAATATAAAAGTATTAGTAAAAACAAAACATATGTAGCCGAAAAGAAAAATCGCAAATTAACAAAAACATTGTTAATATTTTTTGTTATATACCTAGATTTTAAACGAAGGAATACGATAACCCTTTTTTAGTACAACATTTTGTAAATTTTCATGTACTAAATGGTATGTAAATACGATAAAAAAATGTCCTCGAAAAAAAGATAAGAGAAAATCTTTATAAATAAATTATTTAAGAATTGATCATTCCGAGCTGTCTTAGTTTGATTTGAGAAGAAAAAAACAAAAAAGCCTATAAAAGTTACTACGCTACAAATTGCGGAATCATCAGTGCCAAGCAGAAATGTACTAAATAATGGGAAAGTTTTTAAGTAATTAAATTTAGTATATGTACGCTTTCATCCTAAACACCCACCCTTATTTTAATATTTTTGAGTAGTAAATTTTATAAGGTTCGATAAGATTTTTCATCGTTTTTTACCCTCGAAATAATAAAGACTCATAAAAATTTATAATAAACAAAATAATAGCTAATTTACAATACAAAAATGAATGAGGCCGAAAATAAGGAAAAAACGAAAATTTAAAATAAAAGCTACAAAAAAAATTTACAAAAGTTTTAAAAAAAATAAAAACCAAAGAAAGGTTACTAAGATAAATTTATAAAATTTAAGGAGAAAAGATTTACAATATATATTTCTAAAAAAAGAAAGAAAGTTTTGGGTAAGATATCATCAAAAAATAAACAACAACGAATGATTGGAAGAACGCGAGCGAGACACTGATGTCAAAACTGATCAAATTGCACTGAACCAGATCAGCTTAAGTATGTCGCGTGAGAAACGATAGTTGGCAGTAGCCAGTAGCCTAATAGAGTGTGCTTCCAAATTCAAAGTTTGGGGAGGAGCCACAGACTTTAGTTCTTTAGCAGAATCATCCAAATAAGAATTTGGAAAAAAAGCTGCTGTCAGGTGCCATTAATGCCGATTTCAAAAACATTGAAAAGTTGTTGATTTTGGGAAAGCAAAAAAATGAAACAAAGAAAGCTCGTTAAAGGCGAGCACCAAAAACGGATATTTTTAGTCATCATTTTTAAGAAAGAAATAAAAATGGAAAGTTTAAGAAAATATCCTTTTACAAACCAAAATAAGAAAGGGCAAAAGATCAGAGAGATAGAAAGCCTTGTCGGTTCAGACAAAGGTTTAAGAAAGAAACAAACAAAAAGGAAAACATCTTTTGAATAAAGTTACAAATAAAATAAAGTAAAAATAAAATATAATACTCCGAAGGAAAATATTGATGCATGTCTACTATGTTATAAAACCCAGGAGAAATTTGAATATTAAAACTTGAAAAGATTTTGTAAAAAATTATTATATTTTAGACCACGGAAGAATCTAAAAAAAAAAGACACCAAGAATTCAGAAAACGGCCCCTCTCGAAATAAAATTTTTGTTGTGAACAACAAACAAGTATCAGAAAATGTCGAAATTCAGCAAAGTTCGTCAATTAAAAACATAAATTTACATTTTCTAACTAATCTTTTAAAAACAAAGATTTTTATTTCAGACTTTGATTTTTTTAATCACCGATGAACCAGCATCCTTTATTTGAGTGGATAATGAATGATTCATTAAGTTGTTGAACATCTTCAATCGCGAGTTTTCAAATTCGTTGAAAAAAAGTAAAAATTAGTCATCAACGCAACAAATTACGAATCGAAAATGTGTTTCTTGGAGTCTTAAATGAAAAAAACGAAAAATAAGTTTGAACTTTTTAAACCAAATTTTTAACACCTTTTCAAAAAGATTGTTGTAACTCCAGAGTTTTTATTTTGAATCGAAATAAGTTTTTACTTATCAAATCAGTATCCCTTTTATAAACATTTAAATTATCAATGCAATTATTAATTCTTGTTGTTGGTAATTGTTCTATTCAAATTTCATTATTTTGAGTGCTAATAAATAGTGAAACAGCCAAAATTAAAAAAAATGTATATTTTAGCAAATTCATTTTTTGATTTTAAACTTACACATTTACGATTAAATTATGAAAGGTGCCATGGTTTAAGAGCGGGATGAAGATGAATTGGTCAAAATCGAAAATTGTGCCTTTAAAAATTTATTTATTTCAAGCAAAGTTCTTGCGCCTTTTGCATCGGATCAAGACGAGAATCAATGTTCAAAAAATTCCAACCATGTTTTACTCACATATTTTTCTATAATCAAAAAAACCCCCACCGTATATAAAATAAATACATACTTTAAACTATTTTAAAAATAAAATGAGCTAAAAAATATTTATAGGAGATAAGTTAAAATTTCTAAGCTCATTCTTTATCAAATGTTTTTATTCGCATTAAAGCGGGTTATGACTGCTTTGCACTTATATATGTGTAAAAGAAAGATTTGCTAAGCCAAAAGAATTAAACATTTGTATTTTTTATCAAATGGTTAGCTTAATAATACAATATTCATGGTTATTATAAAAAATTTTTTTTCGGGATATTAATTTTTTCTTAACAAATTTGCTTTTTTGGGGGGTTTTTTAATTTTAGGGCTAAAATGACAACAATTTCTTTGAAATACAACTTTTCTTTTCATTTTTTTTTACCTTTTTAACTTATATCCACATGGGCTCTTTTTTTAATGACCAATTTTTTATATTTGTATAAAAAAGAAAAGTTTTTGTCAGAAAAAAATTAAAAGTCAGCTTTAACTTTACTTTTTTAATTAGTAAATTTTAGGTTAGCGCTTATTTTGATATTCTCTTTTCTAATGCTTATTAAAAAAAAGATTCAAAAAGGCTTTATTAATCTTTTGACTTTTTGCTTCTTCTTTTTTTCGTGAAATTTGTTATTTTAACTATACTCAAAAATTTTTTTTGTTTCTTAAAATTAAATTGGAGAAGTTTTTTTATTTTTCGTCTTCCAGAAAAATAGAAAAATGTGTGTCTTGCCATTGCCACTTGACTTTTTTTCTTTATAGTCATGTTTTTTTGGAACCAAATCCATGGTTGCTTTATATTATTTTTTTTGAAAAGTTGCGCACGAAAAAAAAATAAATTCCAAAGCTTACGGCTTTTTTTATTTTTTTCTCGGGAGCGCGTTTTATTTTTTATTTTTTTTTTTAATTCGTCGCCCGGAGGCACAAGAAGCAACAGCAACAAGCCCTCTTTTTTATTTCTTCTCTTCTTTTCTACGACTACTGCTTCTACTACTTGTGGCCCACCATCAAATGTGGCGCTGAGCAAGAAGGGGTCCTCTTTCCTCTTCTATGTAACTCCTCCAAACTAAAACAGCCAATGTTGTTGTCGCAAAAAATAAAAAAATAAATTTCATGAGAAGAGAAGCATCTCTCGTCGCTTCTTTTTTTCAACAAAAAATTTTTTTTAAATAATTTTTTGTGTTTAAATTAACTTTCTACTCCTCTTTTTTTTTTCATTTAGGTTTTACTAAGTTTTATGCTTTTTAGTTTTTTAGGCAACACGCCTCTGAGAATTGTGGCAACAACAGCAAAAGCAGCAGAGTGTATTGAGTCTTTTTTTCCATTCTTTTTTTTTTACTTTGGCCAACAACAGCCAATCAAATTGCCAAAAAGCCAATTCTGGGCCATTTGAAGAAAGAAGAACGACGAAAAAAAGAGTGTCCTTTTTGTTGTTGTTCCATTTCCATACGGTATTTTTCTCTGAAGTGGAGCATCTATGACGGCCAAAAAAGCTATGTATAAATGTGATGCAAAATGTGTCAGTGAAAGACGAATTCGATATCGAGATATGGCTAAAATGGGCCGAAATCTTCTTAATTTAATAGGTATGTTTACTTTTTTTTGTTTATTTATTTTTTTATAGGTTATTAATTATTTAAGACATAAGCTACAAATAATCCAATAAAATTAAAAAAATAAATTTAAATTAGCTCTTTTAAAAACAGGTGACTTTTTTTGCTCTGAATTCAAATTTTACCCAATTTTTTTTTCCATTTTTAATTCGTTACACTACTTTTTTGACTTGAGAGTCACTCATTTATTTATTTACCATTGTTTACTTTTTTTTCATTAGACATAGTTTTTTAGACTTAGAAAAGTTTTATTTTGTTAGTTTATTACTAATATTGCTTCCTACCCCAAAAAAAGTGAGTATGTATCTAATTATTTAAAACAGTGAAAAAAGTGTTGCCATGCTAACGCAGGAAATAAAAATGAAATTTGTCGTCGCTCTTCTCTGTCCTTCAAACAAAAAATATTTTTAAAGGTTTAATTTAAAGCCAACACAAGTGCCCAAAAAATGAATTTTTACTTTTACTTTTTTCTTTTTTCTTTTTATTTATTTCCGAAAAATAAAATGCGCCAAGGAAAATGAAAGAAAGGTATTAGTCAACCTTTTTTTGTTAATAAACAGAAAATAATAAATAAAATTTGTATTTTATTTCATAAAACAAATTTAATGAAAACTAAAAACTTTGTTAAAAAAGGAAAAAAACAGAAAGCAAAGCACAGTTTTTTATGACACCCCTCCAAGAAAAAAAGCGGGCGAACACCTTTAACCAAAATTAAATCAAATCAAATAAAAGCACTTAATTTACAGGAGAAAAAGCAAGCAAGCAAAAAATGAGAGGCGAAGCAAAAACATTTGGTTTTTGTTACTCAATAAAAAAGTTTTTTCATTTGTTTCTTATTTTCTTTTCTTTCTTTTTTTTTTTGCAATTTGGTGTCTCATTCCTTTGGCATGCTACTTTCGTGAATGTCTACCGTATGCTTCTTCCCTGTCTATTTTCGATCGGTTTTTTGTGGTGAAAAAAAGAAGCAAACATTCGATTCGATGATGATTTTCATCTCTTTTTTTCTCTCTGTCGAATTGCAATAAAAACCACTTAAACAATATATTTTTTGCTGCATTGATTTCCGAAGCCACTGAAAAAAAAACACAAAAATGCTTTTAGTTAGTTTAAAAAAATATGTCGAAGATTCTTCATCTTTTTTTTTGTTTTGTTGTTTCATAACGGTTATTATTGCTTTATTCATTTTTTTTTTGTTTTTTTGTTTTGACAGAAAAACAGTTTTTCTTGTAATAATATTTTTTTGTGGTCGTCAAAAAATGTTACCGTATGAATGATTGAATTTCATCCCGTTATCTTTCATTATTTTGTCTTTGTTTTTTTCTTTGTTTTTTCAAAAAAAAAATTGTAACAATTTTCTCGAAAGATATTGTTGCTTCTTAATTTAAATTTTTATTATTTTCGGTGTAAGTTCATTCACTTTTTTGAGGTTGAGCAAATTTATATTTCACGCTTGTGCAATTAAATATTCTCAAGCGAATGGATTTAGAAGATAGAAACTAAAAAGGAGCTAAGAGCAGTGCCGAAAATTACTCAAACTTTAGAGCAGAGAATTAATAGCAGAGATGAGACTCAGGAATAAATAATAATAAAAAATTACACTCGCATATCCTTGGCCTTTCCCTGCTTTGCTTTTTTTTTCTGTTTCCTTTCCTATTTTATTTTTCGTTTCCAAATTGCCAAAAGAAGATTCTTCACACGCCGAAAAATAAAAATTCAGAATTTCAATGTTTTAAAGTTTTTGGTGAATTAGATACATGACTTTGTGAGAAAAAAAAGACATGTCTCTCTCGCTATGTATTTTTAATTGGCCTTATTAAACGAAGAAAAACTTCTTAAAAATTTGCACCCTTCCTTTTTGCTTCTTTTTTTTGCTTGCTTACTTTGCATTTCCGACACTACTTTTTTTTCTGTGGCTGGCCTCATTCGTTGATGGCCCTTTTTGGTTGCTTTTCCCAATTATCATACTTTTTATTTTTAAAAAGAAACATTCTTTTTTGCGGAAGCAAAGTGTTGAAAGACAGAGAGCAAATGTAAAAATGAAAAATTTTCATCCTTCCTTTTTTTTTATTTAAATCCTTCTTCTCCTGAATTCCGACACCACTTTAATTTTAAGTCTTCTTAGACCCTAAAAACTAAAAACTAAAAAAAAGTGGAATCAGTTGACATTTAAAAAAATTTTAGAATGAGATAGAAGCCTGCGGCAAATTTGCCAAAAAAAAAATTATTAAAAGAAAAGAAGGGCTTTTCAAAAGTAAAAAATATAGAATTAATAAACGCAAGCATTTACGCGCCAACCAAAAAAAAAAGAAAGAGAAAAGATTTAAATCCAAGCTTTTTTGAGAATTTTATCCTTCTTTTTTTTAGTTGGAGATTTTTGGATTTTTGGATTTTTGGGTAGCTTAGTCTTATTGACACCTTCTTCTTTCTCCTTCTAATACCCATTCGATTATAGCATTGTTATCCTCTTAAATATTTGTAATTTGTACCCACTTTGTACATTCATGCGCACTTTTTGCTTTTTTTAAATCATAAATCAGTAAAACCAAAAAGATAAAAATTATAAACGGATTCTTTGGCTTTTTGGATTTGATTTGACTTCTTTATTTTTATTTTTTTAATACCTTTTTACTGTTAATTTTGGGAGGCACCTCAAAAAAATTTATTTTGTGGCTGAATGGTTGCCGAGGAGATGAAAATTAACTAAATAACTCTCTCTAAAAAATGAAGGACATCCGTTATTTTTATATTTTTTCGGGTTAAAATCCGCTTTTAATGACTTTGTTGATGACCTAAAGGGCCAACGACAAATTCTCTGGGCTTTATTATCCCTCCTTCTTATTTGCTACTTAGTTAGTTGTTGCTGCTGCTTTCCTGATTAAGTCAAAAAATTTATATTTTATATTTTTGAATAGCAAAAAAATTTAAACACAAAAATAAAAATAAATACTAAATTTAAGAAGGAAGAAGAAAAAGAAAAAAAAACCAAAAAACGCTAAAATAATTTTAGTTCATGAAAGAAAGTAGCAAAATTAAGAAAGAAAAAAATGAAGCAGCAACCAAAAAATTTAAATGCCACTATATGATATTTCCTTAATAAATTGGTTGCGCATTCGGGTGTTAAAAAATAATTTGTGCTCCTATGTTTTACTTTTATTTTTGGAAGACACAAAGTTTTAAAAATGAGCACAAAAATTAGAAGAAAATAATTTGTTGCTGCTTATAAAAATTTTTTTTTAAAGAGTCTCTTTGGAAAGAAAAAAGTGTAAAAAGTCACACAGAATAAAAAATGCGAAAATATGAAGGAATGCTTTTTAGCTGCGGCTACAGTAATCTAAAGCAAGGCGGCGATGATCGACAGTTGCTTATCTTTTTTTTCAAATCGCTTGCTTTACACTGACTCCATTGATACAGTATTCTCGCTCCAAAAAAAATTTGATGATTAATTTTTTTCAACGATTTTTTTTCGTAGTTTTTCATGCGTTTCAGAAACAGTTTTTTGCTTTAATTTTTTTAATGATTACGAAGAAGAAAAAATTTGAAAAGGCAACAAAAAAATAAAATAAAGAAACAGCAGAAACTGAAAAATGTTTTTTAAAAAAATTTAGGCTAATAATATTTATTGGAAGCAACGACGAAAAAGCAAACGTGCAAAAGAGAGAAGAAAAAATGAGGGAAAAATAAATTCAAGAAAAAGTTTTTTGTTTTGTTTTGTTTTGGAAATTTTCTTGCTTGCTTCTCGCGCGCGTCTCGATGACTCTCGAGATGTCAACACATTGGCGCCAGAGACTCAGTCATCGTTCTTCGATGCACAATTTTTTTGCATAATTTTTCTTACTTTGGCGAGAAAGAGAGATCGAAAAATAAAAACAGAAAAATGAAAAAAATGTTGTTTTGGCATTTTTTGAAGCAACAAACTCAAATACTTTTGTTTTTATTTATTTATTTCCTCCAACTCCCGAATGTCATTGTTTTTACTTTAATTGTTTATACTTCTTATTTTTTCTTTTCAGGTCTCGAGCAAATTACTCTTCATTTACAAGGTCCAAAAAAAGTTGCAAAGTTCAATGTAGCGGTTAAAGGTATGTTTTTTATTTTGGGTTTTTGTTGGGAGTATTTGTTACTGAAAAATAAAGGTTTTGTAAACATACAAGCATTTTTTTTTTGCGGAAATAAATGCTATTTTCAATTCAATGACAAAAAATTGAGAGAATCAAAAAAAAGCAAAAACGAATAATAAATTTGTCGCTTTTATTTTCTGATCAAAAAAAAGAGTAAAGTAATAAATTTATTTACTTCTTCTTCCCATCATTAAAAAATTTCTTACTTTTTTATTATTAAAAGCTAATCGGTGACAGAACATCAGAACACCGCTTCTTCTTTTTTTTTAACTTTGAGAGAGTAGTGGCGGCGGTTAACAATTAATGCTTTATTTTTATTACTCAAAAAAGCCAAGTCTTTTTTTGAAATTAAAACGAAGAAGAAAATCGAGCCATATGGATTTTGATTTTGTATAACCGATGAAAATTTTTACTCGAATATTTTTTTTTACTTTTTTCAACTATTTTTAGTTTATTTATTTCGGCTTTTTTCTTAAACAAATTTTGCCGCATCGATATCGAAATAATGTTTTGGGTTCCCAAATACAAATGTTTTGATTTTTCCTTTTTTTTTTTCGGTTCCTTCCTAATTTTTTTTACCGCAAAAAGCAATATTGAATGAATATGTTTGGGGTTCCCAGCGTAGTAATGTTTTGGCTTCTTTTTCTTAAACTTGCTCATCAGGGATGTCCGAACATGCTTTTTCTTCGATCCGAACTCCGAACATCCGAACGTTCGGATTAGAGTCAAAAATCCGAACATTAATCCGAACATCCGAACATATTCTAAGAACCTATTGAAAATAGCAAATTCACACTTTTTTCGTCTAAAAATGGCTTAATAAGAGGCATTTTATTACTAAACATTTGTTTTTTAATAAAATTTTCGAAGTGGTGAAGAAAAAATTTTTTTAAAATATTTTCTTGAGTAGCAAGTTTTCATACCTCCAATTTTTTTTAGTTTGAAAAAAGTTTAAAAAGTCAGGCTAACAAAATCATTTGATAAAATCAACCAAAATTATAAAACTATGAAAAAAAAATGATTTTTGCTGGGTTTATAGCAATTTTGGCAAGTTTTTTTGCTTATTTATATGTCATTATTATGTTCGGATGTTCGGGGTAAAATCCGAACATCGATCCGATCCAAAAATGTTCGGCAAAAGTGTCGAACATCCGAACTTCCGAACCCCGAACTCCGAACGTTCGGACATCCCTGTTGCTCATCACTAAAATAGACAGCAAAAAAAAGGTTTGGGAGAAAAGCAAAGAAAATAAGTTTCAAACAAGGAAAATCGGTTTGAAAGCGAGTTGTCTTCTAAAAAAAGAAGCAGCGATTTTTTTAGTACTTCAGCCTAAAATTTTAGTCAAAAATATCTTTCCAATGCTTTTTTAGTTTTTGTAACGATTTTTGATTCAGATTTTTTTGAATAAAAGCTTTCAATGATCAGAATGCTTTCCTTTTTTTCTTTCAATTTTTTTTTGTGTCTTTAATGACTAACTTTTACCGCCAAATAACTTTCCTACCTTTTTACGTGCCTTTTTTTATGCCAGCCTATCCAAATATTTATTATTTTTTGGGTTCTCAATTTCTCAAAAGTTACATTTTTCTAATTAAAGATTTTCCCATTTTCTTAATTTTCATTTCCCAAGGGCGTTAGAAATATACAGTATATTCATTTTGAAAAAAACAAAATATGAATGGTGGTTGTTGGATTTGATAAAAAAAAGTTAATGCACCGATTATCTTCTTTATTTTTTTCTCTTTTGTGTTTATACTTTTGGCCTTTGTTTTTTTCGAAATTGCAACTATGCTTCTTTATGCTTCTTAAAAAAGCTTTTTATCTTTCTGTCGTTTTATGAAATTAAAAAAAATTTATAACAGTAAATACATTTTTGGATTTTTGGTACTTTTTTCATTTCTTCGTGTCTTGTTTTTGTTGGTAGTGATTAATTTTTTCGTAATCACTTTTAATCTTTAGAAAGTAAAAAAGAAAGATAAAAAATTTTTTTTTCGTATTTCTGCATTGTTATTCATGGTTTGAAGAAAAAATGAGACGAAATGAAAAAAAAATTTGTACCAAAAATACATACATTTACAAAATCACACAAACCACCGTCAAAAAATAAATATAATCTTTATAATTTTTAAGAAATCAAAAAAATATATTAATGCTTCCTTCAAAAAAAAAATTATTTTCACGCTTTTTCATTTATTTTTCCTTGCCAATACCGCCGCTATTTTTTTTTGATTACGTCTAAAGCAGCAGCCGACTCTTTTTCTTCTTTCATTCCTTCCATATTTTTTTTGTTCTATTGTTTTTTGAATTACAGTAGGAAAAAGGCCCAGCAAAAGAAAAGAATAGAAAGAAACAAAAAAAAAACTCGTGTGCTTGCTTATATTTTTTTTGTTCTATTTTTCATAGCTGTGTTTCTTTCTTTTCTTCTTTCTTTCGTTGGTGGTAGTGATATTTTTTTAGTCATAAAAAAAAATAGTAGGGACAACAACAAAAAAAGGGCAGGACCAATTTTGTTTTTATTATTTTTTTAAAGTTTTTTTTATCAAAAAAATATTTATCCACGAACACGAAAGTTAGCTTTTAAAACATTTCATTTTTTAAAGTGAAGAAGAGAGCATCTTCTTCTTTGCTGGCGTTGGTTGTTGTTGCACCACCGTTTCCTATTCTATTTTTTTAATGCGGGCGGTCCTCTGCCACTTTTTTGTCCATCCATCCGTCTTTTTCATTTCTTTTTTTTCGTCGTGGCTTTTAGCATTTTTTAACGTCAAAAAAAACTACGTCCAAAAAGTAGTGTGTTTTTTGAACAACTAAAAGGAAGAAGAAGAAATTTTTTTTGACAGTAGCCAGTCGCCTATTATTAAATTTTCCTTTTATTTTTTAGAATTATCTAAAGTTGCTCAAGATTGGAAACCCAAAGAAAAGTGTAATTGGTGTGACGGTTCTCGAGTTGGCGTATCTGGAGAAGTAACTAATTTTGTTTCAGTTAAAGCAACCGATAAATAAGAATTTTTCTTAATTTCAGCAAATTAGTGTATCCATTGATACAGATCCAGCAGCTCCAGAATTACCTCTTCCTCCTACAACAAAACGTTCATTAAAGAAAAAATCCGATTCCAAATCAAATTCAAATCGATTTGTATTTGATAAAGTTTCAAAGCCATCAACTTCCATTGCCACTGCCGCTGCGGCTTCCGTTACCTCTGAAAAATCCAAATCCAAGTCGTCGTCATCTTTGCCTGCGCAGAATTTCAACGATTTTGGAGCTTTTCTTAATCCATATCTTGCATCAACAAGTAAGTGTTATCTTATCTTAAGCTATTGCTTTCGAGAAAGCGGAATTTTTTCGAAAGATTTAAAATTTAAGAAAAAAATAAAAGTGTCATGATTTTAGCAGGTTTTTTTTTCTGTTTTATAATTTTTCAAAGTCGAAAAAACGAGTCCCTGAGAAACCTCTCACATCGAAACTTTTTTCATACAAATTCTGAAGGAGATCTGATTCTTAAAAAAATTCTTTTGGCTTTCTAATTTCATTAAAAACATTATTTTTTAAGTGCCAAATGCAATGTTTCCACCATGGCCATCATCATCTTTGCATCAACCCCAACAACATTCATTTAACAATCATCATAATTCTTCTTCGTCTTCTTCACTTCCGTTTGCTGTGGATCGAATATATTCCCACTTACAACAACAACAACAATCACAAAATCATAATCCCACACGCCCACAATTTGATGGTATGTTTTTTTAACATCAAAAAAATACGCACAAAAATTCTTTGACAAATTATTTTTCGTGTTTTTTAGCTGAAGCTATGCAAAGATATATGTCTGAATGGCAAAATCAAATGTTAAATATGAATATGATGTCGTATTTTTTGAGAGGAGGAGGAAATGGAGCATCAAATTTTCAAAATATTTTACCTCAACTTAATCACACAGCTTCCGCGGCTGCTGCTTCGATGCTAACTGCTCAACAACAATTTTATCAGCAACTTCATAATCACCAACAAAATCAAAATCAAATTCGTCCATTTATTTTGAAAGATCCTCCTCGAAAAGCTGCCAAATCTAAAGCAGCGAATTTAAATTTGAAATTGGAGAATAATGATGAAATGCCATTGGATTTAAGTGCAAAAAAGGGTAAAAAAGGAATAGCATCAGTAAAAAATATTAATGATGAAGATAATGGTGGTCCAGGCTCAAATGCAGCTTCAGCAGTCATGGACTTGAATGACAAGTAGGTTTTTAGTTTTTCTAAAAATAATTTGGTGGCAGCAAAGTTTTTTGTTTTTGGTTAATTTTTTTTAATGAAACTTTCTTTTGGCCAACAAAACTAACAAAATTATGCAAGTTTGCCACTAAAACCAAAGGTCGCATCTTTTCTTTTTATTTTCTGTTTTCATTATTTTATTTTGATGCCATTTTAAGATCCAGTTCACCCGAATTAATTGAAACTGTAAATAGATTATCAAAACGAAGTTACACTCAACAAGCTTTAAATGATGCAGTTACAGTAAGTTTTTACACTTTTGTCTCTCAAAAAAATAAAAGAATTGGGAATAAGAAAAGATTGGTTTTTTAGGAAATTCTCAGTGGAAGATTGGGCACTCGACGGGCATCAGTGGTGTATGGTATTCCAAGGTCAACATTGAGAAATAAGATTTATAAATTAGAAAGCATTGATGAAACTAATGGAGAATTGAGAAAAAAACGGCCTAAAAAAGCTGAAAAGTAAGTTCGCTTTAAACCGACAAAAATATATGATTTAAAAAAATAAAAAACGGATAAAAGAGAGTTTTAAAAACTTTTTTGTTACCATAGCTTCAAAAAAGCAATTATCCAAAAATTCTTAAAATTAATAAAGCAATTTTTTATAAAAACATTAGATAATGGCTCAAGAATATTTTTATTGATCAAAAACAAACTTTATTTAAAGTTTAAAAAATTAATTTTTTGGAAAACCTTTGAATTTCAAAACTGAAACTCTTTTTTACAAACTTTAATTCTAACCACAAAATTCCTATCGTATCCATTCGCTTTTTTTGGAAACTTTATATATATTTCCTTATAAGTTTTTGCTGAAAATGCCCTACAAAATTTTTTATTTTATAAAAAACATTCTTTTTAAAAAAAATTTTAATTCCCTGTATTTTAGTCCTCTTTCTTCTGAAATGAAATCAACTCCCAAATTATTAATTGAAAAATTAACTCCTGATAGTGCCTCCTCATTATTTCCATCATCTTTGCTTCAAACAACAACGACAACAACAACAACCATTGATTCACCTTCATCTCTTTCATTCGGGTCCACATCCTTACTTTCCCATTTACCTTCGCTCAATCCATCTTCAACATCAACAACAACAACGACCACGATGAATACATTTTCGGATTTATTTAAACAATATGTTGATAAACAACTTATTAATGAAAATCATAATGGAAATGGAAATAACATTGGCAGCGGCAGCAAAGATGCAAGTATTTCACCAACCACCGAAAATTCAAGTGATGAAATGGAAAAGCGTTCATCTGCAAGCGGCGGCGCCAGACCTAAAAGAGGGCAGTATAGGTAAGCAAGCAAAAAAATGGTTACTGTAACTTTTTTGTTGAAACTAACCCAAAAAGTTTTTAGAAAATATGAAAAAGGCGCATTGGAAAAAGCCGTGTTATCAGTTCGAAAAGGTGAAATGTCGGTTCATCGTGCGGGTAGCTTTTATGGTGTGCCTCATTCAACTTTGGAATATAAAGTTAAGGAACGCAATTTACTTCGATGCAAACGACGAAAAGCTGCTGTCGCCGCAGAAAATGACAATGATAAACCAATATTTTTACAAAAAACTTTAAGCTTGGATAATTTCGTCGTTGATTCATCTTCGGCATCCAGTTGCAAAAGTGAAAAATCAACGGAAATGGTCGCCGTCGCTGCTCCAAATAATTCAAATAATAATAATTTGCTGATTCAATAAAGAAAAATTTAAGATTTTTGTCTTTCATTTCTTTGTTTGTTTCCTTTGTTTTTTTTGTCAATTTTTTATCCTTGTTTTGAGAAAGAAAAAAGTTATATTGTCTCGTTCCCGAAATTTTTTTTTTATATTTTGTGAGAAAATAAAAGAAATTTAAATTTTTATTATTTTTATTATTATCAAATTGGCTTTGGCTGATATTAAAAAAAATTGTTTCATAGTCTTTTTTTTTTTGATTTTGTTTTGGACCACAAAAAAAATTCCGGGCATTAGCGTCGGCGTCAATGATCGTCATTGGCGAAGGAATAAAAATAAAAAATGGATACTTTCTCACGAGGTTTCAAATAAATATAACAATGGTGTGATTTGAGCATTTTTTTACATGAAAGATTTTTATCAATTTTTTGACGACGACGACGACAAATGCCTGCTGACTGTTATTTTTTTGTTTCTTCATATTTTTGCTTAACTGTAAATTTGCGAAAGAAAAAAAAACAGAAAAACAAAAGGTAGCGATCGCAAGAAAAAATAGGAACAATGAAAAAAATAAAAATATTATGAAAAAAATGTGAGTAATTTGATATGCATTTTTGCCGAGAAAGTTTAATTTTTTTTTTGAGGCGATGGTTATGGAAAAAAATATTAAATAAAGAAACAGTTGTTTAAGAAATTCTTAAGTTTTTATAAATACCTAGAATAATATGAATTTTGATTATACAAAGTTGAACGGTAAAGTCGAGAGTTAGCTATCAGAGTTTTTTTTCCATTGCATTTGAGACGTCCATTATCACCAATATAAACTTGGCAATTGGTATCTCGAACACCCATTGGGTTTTCAATTCTGCAAGTGTAGAAACCAGAATCGATTTTTTGGGCATCCATAATTACAAGCTAAAAAACAAGTTTTTTGAGTTTTTAATCTCGAAGGGAATTATAGAAAAAACCTTACTTCACTCGAAGTTTCGCTGACATGAATCATAATTCTCATTGACGAAACTAATGGAATCTGGTCTTTAAACCTGCAAGAAAAAAATAATCATTTTATTTAAATTCTAAAAATCTTCTTCAAAAAAAAATAAAACTTACCAAGTAACAATAGGCTCTGGATTGCCTTTAAACCCAATTCTCAAAGTTATATTATCGTCATGATGATGCCATTGATCATCTAAGCGGGAAGTAAATTCAGGGATAGTATGACGCTTTTCTATAATATAAAAGAATCCATAAAACAAAAAACAAAAAAATAAGTATTATATTTTTTTAAAGTTAATGGTTTTTATATTTTATTTATTTATTTACCTCTGGCCGTAAAAAATCTGCTTTTTAATGGATATGCAAGCTCATGATCTTCAACAATCGATCGAGGGTTCTAAAAAACAAATAATAAAATTATTATTCGAAATAATTTAATTTTCGTTTAGTTTACCGGTGTCGCATGTTGAAAACTTAAACTTGCTCTTGATAGAGCTCGATATCGAGCTGGAAGTTGATAATCTTTATTATCTAGAAACTTTCAATCCATAAAAAACTCAAAGAAAATAAAAATAAAAAAGTACAAACTTCGAATAACGATAACTCTAGCAGACATAATAATTTCTTATATTTATTTCTCTTTACTTTTTGGAAACTAAAAAAATTAAAGTTAATTTTTTTATTTCAAAAGTAATAATATTAATTTTGGATAAAGCAACAACGACAAAATAAAAAAAAATAGCCGCGGCGGGCAGCAAGAAGCTGCTTTTCATCAACCGATCAATGAAGAATCAAAGAATGGCTAACTCTGTTCTCTCTCTTTTAAACAATTTTTTTGTTTGTTGTGTTTATTGCATCTTTTTTTGCTTTACAACAACTTTTTCTTTTTGACTTACTGATTGAGTGAGAGAAATTCGATCGGCACCCTCATCTTTTTTTTTCATCGGCAAAGTAAAGCGACGACGACAGCTGGATTTAGTTGACAAATAAATATATATCCCTTAGGCAAAAAAATAAAAAGAAAAAATTGAGAGTTGCAACTAAATTTTTTAACCTATATTTTTCTTTCTTTCTTTTGAGATAACAAAAAAGTGCCGCTTTTCTTCTTTTTTTTCCAGCTGTTTGACCAAGAAATAAAAATCAGGTTATTTTTTTATGTTTTTTTCGATGCATTTTTGTTTAATCCATAACACAAATAATGCGATAGCAATTTATTTATTTTTTTATTTATATTTATATATATATTGAGGTACAAACGGTTATATAAAAAGTAAAATGACTTATAATATAATATGGTAGCCTGAGGAACTCTAGCATTGTTTTGTTGATTAGAGTGAAGAATAACAAAATTTTTGCGAAAAAGGGTAAAAAATTGAGTGTTTTAAAAAAATCTTTTAAAAAATATGCTACTAACTTTTAGTGTTTTTTTATATAAAAAACAATAAATAAAGTAACATAAATATTGTAAATTGATTTTTTTAAAAATACTCAAAAAATTACAACAACAATGACAATTAATTTTAGGATATATATATAAAATATAAAATGGAAGAGGAGGTAAAAATCGGTTGTTTATAAGCTGAGAGAAATAAAAAAAAATAAAAAAAATACAATATACTGGCCAAAGCATGAATATAAGAAGCGATTAATGCCGCCAATTTTTTTTTGAAAAATTAAAGAAAAGTCTTGATTAATAAAAATATTGTGAAGAAAAAAAATTTGCATAAAATGGGCACAAATTTTCCTGATCTTGAGAAAATTTGGATTAAAACTGAACAATAAATTTAATCATTTTCAGTAAAATTTGCATAAAAGTGGAATTCAAAAAATTTCCAGAATCGCATTAGCAAATTTAGTCGGGTACAATTTCAAAAATATTATTAATCAAGACAATTCAATAAAAAACAAAAATTGACAAGTTTTTTTAATTTTCACTCCTTTGGATACAATGCATTTAGCGGCGTTTTTTTTCTAGCGAAACGATAGATAATAAAAAATTTAAAAATAGAAGTCTAATTAATAAAAATATATAATAAAGAATTTAGTCCCTGAGAAATTAGCATATTAGAATAATAATAAAAAACAAATATATTTAAATTTACCATTTTAATTTTTTTCTTTTTAGGAAAAAAAATACACCTGAGTTATTTTGTTTTTTTAACACAATTCTAAATATTTTTTATTTTGTTTGTTGATTGATGATGGATGACTTTAAAAAAAATTTCTAGATTAGATAGATGATACAATACTCTACTGACTATTTAAAATTTAAAAAAATTCCCTGAGATAGAAAAAATAAAAATCCTGAGACGAAAAAAAAGAGGTTTCCCTGAGACAATTGAATTTTAGATTAGATATATAATAGAAAAATAATAAATGAATAATAAGAAGAAATATTTGCTTCGAATAAAGAATGTTTGGCCAATACAATTTTTAATAAAAAAAATAAGGAAAAAATTAATATAAAAAAGTGGTTTACCATTTTTTTTGATAGAGGGTTATAGGATTCAAAACAAGCTTGGAAGAAAAAAAATAATACCATAAAAATTATAAGATTTTGGTAAAAATAAAAAAATAATGCAGGAATTTAATTTTTAAAAAACAAAAAAGACACATCTGCAACTTAATTTTGAAAAAGAAAAAAAATTGGTTAAAAATTTTAAAATTTTGAGGTGTGCCCTTTTAAAGGTAATAGAGAGAGAGGTGTAAAAAAGTTAACCGGGGTCGCAAATAATAACATGGATGCGAGATGCTGTTGTTAAAAAAAAATAACAGGGTTGATTGGTAGACAACGCTCACAGGTTTCAAAAAAGAGACGTATTCACCGAAAGAAAAAAAAGTTATAGAATTTTACACACCGTCGAGGAAAAAAAATGGAGGAGGTTGAGAGCAAATAAAAAAAAGAAGATAGAAAGCATATCAAAATTTAAATTTTGCGCGAGAAAAGTTTTAAAAAAATCTTAAAAGTGTTGTAAAAATGAAAAACAAGTATGAAAAAATAAATTTCTTCAATCGCATGAAATTTTTTGCCAAAAATGAAACATTTTTAAGTTGAAGTTGGTGAAGCTGCTCCATCAGGATGAGTTGGGGAAATATTAGACGATGATGGAGTCAAAGTTGCTGTGGTAGTTGAAAGAGGAGTAAATGGCCGTTGATTACTATCTTTACTATCATTTTTTGATGAAATAACAGAAGAATTAATCAAATGTGACGCTGATAATGATAATGTATTCGTTGGTGGATTGCTTGCTGTGGATGACCGACTTCTTGATCGTTCATCATCCACGAGTGTTTGAGCGCTAGCAAAAATAGATGGCGATGATGCAATATTTGGGGCCAAAGTAACCATGGTATTGCTATTATTGTGGGAGTTGTTGATGCTATTGATATTATTTTTTGTAGCGGTATGTGGAACAAAATGATGATTTTGTAAATTATTTGTTCTCATCTTCTTGGCATGTCTAACTCGCCTACAACGTGCTGCTAATTTACGCATGGCATCTCGAAAATATTCCCAAAATTCATCTTCGGATTTCACTCGGGGTCCAAGAACTTTTTTGCAAACATCTAAAAATATTTAAATTTTTTAAATGTAACTATAACTTTTAAAATTTGCATACGTAAAATGTAAATTATTCCTTTATCAGGTAAATTATTATAATTGGAATGATTTGGGGCTGCCACGGTTGTTTCAGACATTAATCGAGAACCAAATACACGCTTTTCAGCTAATTTTTTACATAATTGTATCATCGTTTCTTGAACATCCATAGTTTCATATTTTTTACTTGTCATGATTTGTTGAATTATTTGTTCTTCGGATGTAGGACGGAAGTCTAGAAAAAAATGTTTTTTATTTCTATTTTTAAGATTTGGGAGTTGCTTACTTTGGTCATATCCGAAAGCTTCAGGAACAGGAATTTCAATCTTTCGAATATCCTCTTCGCTCATTTGACATTGCCGAATATTTTTAACAAAATCATCTGTGCTTGCTTTCTAAAAAAAATCCGTTAAATACCTCTTCCAAAAAATTATCCATTAACTAACTCTTCGCTCAACTGGACCTCCACCGCCGATATTATTTCTTTCCACTGCATTGTGAATTCCATTATTTTTAGTTATTCTTGAATTTGGTCGACCAATATTTCCTCCACCTAAAGTTGCTGAAAGAACTGAAGCATTTAAAGGTAATTGCATGGTTGGAGGTAAAGATGGATGATGATGAGAATTAGGATGATTTCCTACTCCTCCTCCATTCATTTGTTGTGCAATTGTATTTAATGCTGCTACAAAACTATTGGCTGTTGCTGTGGCATTTGATGAATTTGATGAGATCACATTTGGCATAGAAGAATTTTGTTGTTGATGAAAATGTGGAAATAATGTTCGTTGAATGGATTCAAATGTTGGCAAATTACTATTATTTCCACCATTTTGTTGTTGTTGACCATTAAAAATATTTGAAAGCGCTGAATTAGAAGAATTATTATTCATACTTGTTTGAGGCATGTTTTGATGATGATGTTGATCAGTTTCATGATGTTGGGGATGATGACGAGGGCTGATCATTGCCTAAATAATAATTAAAAAATTTGCATATAAACCAGAAAAATTTTTAGTTGTGTTTTTTTTATTTTACCAAACAAACCTGATTATTTGCCGATGATGTCGAAGACGACGTCTCGCTACCTTCAATACCGACATGATCAGTAAATGAAGGCTTTGTGTCCACTAAATTTTTTAAAAAGTTAAAACTCGAGTTTTTGAAAAGAATAGAATAAAAATTACCATTATTTTCTACCGAATTAGCATTCTGTGCTAGATCCGTGTTATTTGTGTTGTTACCGCTGGTCGATGCCCCTGTTGCTACCGCAGCAGGCCCACCACCTGGTACTCCACCAGATATAAGGCCCGCTGCGGACCAAATATGTTGTTCAACTTGAGATTGTTGGGATGGAATATGCAAATTATTATTTGGATTATTATTATTCGATGGCGAATTTAATGCTGCATAAAGTCGAAGAATTTGATGTAAAGGTATTTGATTTGGCACTAAAAAATTAACTTTGGTAATTTTGGATGTCAAAAACTTTTTAACTTACAATTAGGCATGACCGGAATAGAAAATGGGCTATCCGTTGTTGTTATGAAAGACTGAGGATTTATTAATGCTGATGAACGCTGTTGTTGTTGTTGCTGATGATGGTGTTGCTGTTGTTGTTGTTGATGGTGTTGTGAAGGAGGTGAAAGAAGACCAAATAATGGTGGCGCTGCACACAACAAATCTGGTTTATTTTCCATTAGTTTTGCAACAAAATGCCTCAGAAGATCGAGTTCTCTAAAAAATGAGGGAATTTATAAAAAAAAGATGATTAACATTCAGAAGCTTTAAATGGGAGAGTCAAAGACTAAAGTATCAAAGTCATAAAAAACAATTATAAAAAATAATAGAAACAAATCCGACCTATAAAAAAATTAAGTCGGTTTTTATATTTAAAAAAAAATGCGAACGAGAATGATGATATTATTTTATTGTCCAAAGTAAAAGTTGATTTTAGTTAATCCTTTGGTTTTTTAGAGGAACATCATAAAAAAAAGTGGAGTGAAAATTAAAATGCAAACGAGCAAAAAGTTTTTGTTAATAAAAAAAAATAGAGACCACCAAAAGAACAGTTTTTTTGTGTTCAAAAAAATATAAGTGTAATGTTCCTGAAGAAAAAAATGAAAAAAGAAAGGAATGAAAGCGATTAAATAATCTGAACATCAAACACAAACACTCACACAAAAAAGTGAATATAAATATTCATTTTTAATTTTTTTTTATTGGAAACGGAAATAATGAGACCTCCCCTAAAAAACCATCACCCTTCCCAAAAAAAATGATGAGCATTTGAAGTAAAAATGAAGAAAGAAAAACGCGGTCATCAACTAATTACTCAACAAAAAAAACATTCATCAGTCAATGTTCCAATTTATCAAATAAAAAAACGTTAAAAAAACACGCGACTCTTTTCATTCTTTTTTTTTTTTTGCTTTTGCAATTTTACTTCCATGAATTAAAAGTGTAAAAAAAATTGCAAATAAAAAATAAGGAAATATAATTTTTTCTTTTTTTGAAGAACTATTTTTTTAATTTCAAAAAAAAAGAAAGGAACAAAAAAATTTGCACAAAAAATAAAATAATAAAAGAATAATCAAAAACGCATGCAAAAGCTTTTCTTTTTTTTATTAACAATTTTTACCTATTTTTATTTTATTTTAGAAGAGCAACCTCTAAAAAGGAAGAAGGCGTTTCTTTATTTCATTCATTCATTTAAGCAAAGTGTTAAGCACCCGTCTACGGAAAAATATTATAAATAAAACAAAGAACTAAAATAAAATAAATTTTTTTAAGCATTACGAAAGTGAACATGCATTCTCTAAGCATGCAAAGAGACGTGAATCGCATTTTGGCCTATGGTTGCTGCTTTCTACTGTCTGAAACATAGGAACAAGAACCGTTCGAGAGTTTACACATTTAAAACTCCGCCTAGTTTAGTTCTTTCGTTTTTCACGTTGTTGGTTGCATTTTTTGGAACTATGGAACAACGAAAATAAAAAGAAAAGAGGAATTTGAGATGGAAGCAAAATGCTAATTGCTGCTGCTCACGTTTTTTTTTGTTCGTAAATAGCAAAATAGGATGCTAGCTTCAGATTTCTCTCCTCATTCGTTCGTCGGTCGGATGGATTCTTGCTTCTCTTTTTTAAGCTTGAATTTTTTTGTTCGTTTTTTGTTTGCTGCATTTTCACTTTTTCTCTTTTTTTCCATAAATAGAAAAAAAAGGAAGGAAAAGAAGTGTTCAAAAAAAACGCTTATAAAGAAAGCTAAAGCCCAGACTCAAGAAGATAAAAGCACTTATAAAAAAAGAAAGATGCTTTTTTTGAGACGTGTGTTAACTTTTTGCAAAAAAAAGGAAGGAAAGATAAAGTAAAAATTAGCGTCGTCAATGCAAAAAAGAAGAAAATATAAAAAAAGAGAACTCTTAGACTTTTTAAAAAAAAGTTTGTACTTTTAAATTTTAAACTAAAAAAGTTAATAAATAGTAAAACCCAAATTGCACGTACGTATGTATGTTCGCTCCATTTATTTATTTACCGTCGACGACGACGACCGTGTTCGACTGTTCTTTGAACGGGGGTAAAAAAAATATGGTAAATATGAAAAATTCTGTTCACTTTTTTTAAGAAGAAAAAAAGGAAGCCGAGAATGATAAAAAAATAAAAAATATAAACTCGATTCAAGCAACAAAAAAAAGAATGATCGGATGATTTAAGGGTGAAAAAAATTAAAGTGACATGGCCTTATAAAAAATTTTTTTGGGCGTCTGCGTGAACATCATCAAAAAGAAAAAAAAATTACTTCGGGCCGTTCGAAGTTTTTTTTTTATTTTTCATTTTAGGAGGTCATTAGTGCAACGACGGAAAAAGGTATTATCCAACACAAAAAAAGTGGGGTAAGCAAAAAAAAGAAAAAATTTGATAAGAAAATGTAAAATAAAAAATGTCAACAACAAAACAATGGCTTTAAAAATGAATGAAGGAAAGAAAGAACAAAGCTTAATGAAAAAAATAATAGTGGAAAAAATTTTCTGGCATATTTCCAAATAAATGTTTTGAGAACACAAATTTAATATTATCATGTGATGTGATTTTGAGAAGGCAAACAAAAAATTCCGTTGCATAAAAAAAGATAACAAAAAATGGAAAAAAAATAATAGAAAAACATGAAAGAATGGAACATTAAAAAAAGCTTAATGAGCACCTTTGAAAAAAAAAAGTTAAAATGTAATGCTCATGGACGGAATAAATTCTCAAGGGAGTCTTCAAGCGAAAAAAAATTATACATTTTAGTAATAAATAATTTTATGTTAGATAACAAAGAGTGATTTATAGTTAATTACTGTTCAAAGAGTTCATAAAAAAGTTTTGTGCAAAAAAAAGCTTTAAAAATATGCAAAAATTATAATTATAAATTTTGTTCGCTACAAGAAATCCCTTGAGACTCTTAACAAGAAAATCAGATTTCAAAAGAAAAAGTATACAAAATTTATAAAACTCACCGCTTTAGCTCTCTACAACTTGAACATGATGAACCATTATTTTGGTTATTATTGGAATTATTATTTAAATTATTGTTGTGATGAAAATTTTGCATTGCTGCTGCTGCTGTGGCTGCCGCGGCTATCGTCGCTGGATTTGTAGCGGCTGCAATCATCTGTTGTTGTTGCTGTTGAATATGATTTTGGCGATCGTTACTTGATGCATAAGGCTGCTGCTGATGATTATTTGATGAAGAATTATTATTGGAACGATGCTGTTGTTGCTGTTGCTGAAAAATAGATAAAAGATTTATAAAAAAAAGTTATGAATTTTTATTTATTTCATTTTTTTGCTTTGAATAAAAAAACGCATTAAAAAACATAGAAAATAAATAATTTTTAACGATCAAAAGTTTTCTCCTTGATTTCAAAATTGCCAATAGCTTTTTTTTTTGTTGAATGTGATTTTTAGCTTCAGAGGGCTTGGAAAGATAAAAAAGAAAAAAAAACAAAGAAAAGAGAATAAAAAAGACCAAAGAATTAAAATATATAATAATAAATCTTATTTTAATTATCAAAATTTCCGATGTATCGGCTGCTTTTTCGAGGATGAGAGAAATTTCAGAATAAAAAGTATAGAATACCCGGAAACCGTAAAAATGTACAAACTGTTACTGTTTTTTTTTACTTTAAAAAAGAAAAAAGAAAACCAACGACAAGAAAAAAAAAGAAGTTTGTTTAGAATTAAGAATTTTAATGAATTGCTTTTTTATTTTTTTGATGTCTTCCTTCTTTTCTTGCCTTGAATGAATAAATGAATGAAGGTCGTGATCGGTTTTCACCAAAAAAAGAAAAGAAAAAATTATTTGATAAGTTTTTTTTAATTTTAGCAGAGAAATAGAAAGAAAAATAAGAAGCTAAAAATGAATCTGATGATGGATTATTATGAAGAAAAAAAAGTGTTCATTAAAAAGTTCGATAATATGGAATGGAATGCGCCTAGACCACCAACTCAAAAAAAAACGCTGCCCAAAAAAAATTATGATTAATTTTTGGCTCATAAATAAACATTTTTTAATGATAAAATAAACTTTTAACAAAAATTTTTTTATTAAAGAGTCAGACCGACAGGTTGAATGAAATATTGCATTCAAGTTTCTACATATTTCCATTTCTCGTGTCTCCTCTCATTCTTTCTTTTTTTTATTAAATATATTAAAAAGTTTTTAGTTTTTTTAAATGATGATAGTTTTATTGCTTTTTTCCAACAACAAAAAAAATTCTGAACGGTTAATATATTAATCATTGAATTAAAGATCAACTCCCTGTTTTTTTTGCAACAGGGAAAGATAAATAGATAATCATTCATTTAATTCTCGACATAAAAAAATAATAAAAAAGTAAAGCAGCTCTAGTTTTTTTTTTGGAACGCCACACCCATGAAAATATTTATGAACGTGACTTTACGAAAACTAGGAACACGGAGAAACCAAAAAAAAAGAGAGGAAATGATTCAAAAAATTTTTGTGGTTGATTTAAATTTCTCTTTGTGGCCACAAGTGAGAGAAGACTAAAATAAAAAAACTGAAAAAATCAAGGAACCAAACAAAAGAAAAAACAAATAATAGCGGCTGTTTCTCTCCTATTTTTGATTAAGCTTTTTCAATTCTATTTTTTGCTTTTCAAATAGCTCAGAAGAAAAAAAATGTGTTAAAAATATCCATCTTAACAACAGCAGCAAAAAAAAATAATAAAAAGAATAGACGTAAATTTAAAACAAATAAAAAAAATTTAAAAAATAAAATAAAAAGAAAAGTACGAAGCAATTAAAAAGTTATGACTGAACGCGTTTTTTTGCTAATGTTTTTTTATTAAATTTTTGCTGCTCTTTGTTGCTTTGCTTTTTTTTTTAATAATTACATAAAACTAAGCTTCTTGCTTGAACATGTATACTTATAACTTTGTAATTGCTGCTAGGCTTGCTGCTGCTCATTCATGCTTTAAAAAAATAATACATATTTTTGGTGACGTTTAGTAGCTTCTTTTTACTTCTTTTTTTCTATCTTTCCTGTTGTTTCTATTTTTTTTTTGAACATACATACAATTGTTCTTTTTCTTTCTCGACAACGACAAACTGCAGCAAAGTTATTCTGTGATTGTCGTCGTCGTCGCTATTGTCAGTGAACGGAAAGCAAAAAGCAAGCAAAAAAAACATAAAAATAAGAAAACAGAAAATTTTGAACATTGTGTTAAACTTTTAAAAAAAAGTAAAGATAATGAGCGAAGGAAAAAAAATAATGTAAGAAACAATGAAGTAAAAAAAATGAAGCAGCTCGAATTTCTTCATTGCCATTAATGGGCAAAGTAAAATAAAAAGGTGGCAATAATTGAAGCTATTCAATCCATGACTCTTATCAACGATAAAATTGTTAGATAATAGACTCCCTCGCAATGAAACAAGGAAAAAAAATGGAGCCAAGCCAGGCCCAAAGAATAAAGAATGGGAAAAAGAAAAAGGAAAAACTAAACAAAAAAAAACAATAAGAAAAAAATAAGAAAAGAAAGGATTTTTCCATTAAATATTTTTTTCTGACACATATTACTTTTTAAAATTACTATTATATTCTTTTTCTTTTTTAATGCAAAAAAAAAAAATAAGAAAATAATAAATCAGACAGAAAACTTTTTTCTTTTTGAACAAAAGATTGCAAAACAACAAGAAACAAAAAAAAGAAGGCAAAAGCATTTTTCATCAACTTTACTTACTTATGAAATTAATTAACGTTTTACAATTTTTTGTTATTTGCAAGATTGGAATTTTGAGATAGCAAAGAATAAAAGAAAAACAATATTTTTAAAGATTAGATCGACGGCGTTCAAAATTACTCAAAACGAGAATGAAATAAACAAAACAAAAAGAAGAGATCATGAATAACAGTTTTTATTATTTTTTTAAAGATAAAAAACAAAAATTCTAAAAAACAATCGAGGTGGTCCCGTGAACGCGTGTTCTCATTTACCGAACAAGGCGAAAACTTATGACTTTTTTGGAAGAAAATCAAAAGCCAAAAATAATAAAAAAAAATGCGAAAAATAAGGCTGAATAAATATCAAAAATTAACTTTTTTTATTTAATATTTTTATGTTCACTTTTTTTTTCTCGTTTGTTTGCGCGAATTTTTAAAAATATATGAATTTATTTGGAAAGCAAGCAGGAGCAAAGAAGTTATGATGTATTAACTAACAAGAAAAAAATGAAAATAAAAATAAAAAAGTAGAACACAGCATTCGCATTTTCTATTCATCTCATGACTCGAGATGACTCTCGCTCGCGTTGTTGTTAGTTGTTTGGTTGGTTGTTTTTGTCGTTGTTAAAAACCCCCCTTCTTTTTTTCTTTTTTCAAAAGCCTCCCGGACGTATTTTTTTTATTTTGTTTTTCTATTGGGTGACTGCCAGCAAGAAAAATAAAAAAACCAACTACTTTACTCTTAACTCTTCTATTTTTTTTTTTGCATGTGTCCCGCGTTCAAACGATGACAGAAACAAAAACAACGACGAAGGACTTCTTTGATCGCTTGCTTGTTTGCTGCTATATATTTTTTCTTGTTTATTTTCGTTCATGAGAATGCTGTTGCTGCTATTTATTTTTTTACCCAAGACTTTTTCAATGTTATTGGTGGTGGTGTTTGTCTGGAATCATCGACACAGCCGCAGGCTCCCTTCCTTCCTTGCTGTCGTTGCCTCAAAAATAAAAATAAAAAAATCATTGTTTATTTTGATTTTTTTTCTTGTTAATGCTAACACAGAAGAAAAAAAAAATGAATGATTGTGCGCACAATTTTTTTTTTGCTTGCTTGCTTGCTTGTTGGTGCAGCAGCTTTTTCCTTCACTATCTCAAACAAGAAAAAAAGCATCTCTCTTTCATTCTCATGCAATTCATTCGAATGCGTTCCCGTTCTTAGTTAGATTCGACTATTCTTCCTTGATCAGCTAACACTAACAACAACTACACCTCCATCCACCATGTGCATATGCATGAGCACAAACAAAATTCCATTACACACATAAAAAATCGATAAAAAATATAAAGCATAAAAAAAAGCTTGGATTTACTTTGCAGTTTAAAAAAAATAGGGGTGTTTAATTATTACTTTTTTTTTGTTAATTAAAATAATGTTTCTTATTTTTCAACCCAAAAAAAACTTAAAATGTAGTCATTTAAGAAATTTTATGTATTTTTTCTTCCCTTCTTCTTTGTTGTTGTGAATGTCGTCTCCTTTACATTTTTCTCCAATGGCTCCTAATACTACTCCTTTAACAACAATACATATGCATTCATAAGACTCGCTTCTTTTTTTTTTGCAATTTTTTTTGTTGGAGGAAAAAGTTTCACGCCACATAACGTGTTCGAAAAAAAATGAGAATGGAAAGAAATTATCTTTGAAGGAACATAGAAACGAAAAGAAGAAGTGGAGGAAACTGGAAACCGAGAAGAAGAACTACTACAACAGACGGCCGCTGCTGCTGCTCCAACTTCTACTCACAGCCCCGGCCGCAGAAGGCTGTTACGGAAAGGAAAAAGAGAAGAAAAAAATGAATGAATGATTTTTTTATGTGATCGCAAATACACAAGGACGAGTTTTATTTTTTGCCATTCGTTTAAATATAAAACATAAAAAAATATTTTTAACGCCATTTTTAAATACATCTAAAGAAGACAACAAAAAATATCGCGCGACAACGGCCATATGGACTGCTGCGTTTAAAGCTACCATTTTTTTTTCTTTTTCTTCGAAATATTCATTGTTCAAAGTTAAATAATGAACGTTAAAATTCTCGATGAAACAAAAAAAGTTAAAATAACTTTTTCTTCGAAAATAATAAGAAAAAAGACAGAAATAAAGAAGGCATGTGCAAATTTTTTTAGGTTCGATTTCAACAACAAAAAAACTTGTCATCATCATCAAAGTCAAAAAAGAGAGAAGGAATCATAAATCGAGTTGAGTTCTTCTTCATTCATCCATAAAAGGGAAGAAGATGAAAGAGAAGAGAAGAGAAACAAAAATGACGCGAGCTTTAAAAAAGTCATATTGGTAGTCGTCAGTCGTTAAAAAGAAGATTTCAACAAAAAAAAGAAAACAAAACTTTGAAGCGTCAAAAAAATGGATAAAAAGCAACCACAAAAAAAATAGTAACAATTAGTCGTTGTTCATTTTTTTCTATCTCTCTGGGGTTCTGGGCGATGGAAAAAGAGAATATTGTTACGCGGCAGCTTTGATAATACTATTACGAAAATAAATATTAAAAAAAAGTGAAACAAAAACAAATAAATAAACAAACAACAAAAATGAAGTAATAATATAATAATAAAAATGATTTGCATAAAAAACCTGCAATTTGCTGCTTTGCCGCCGAAAGAAAAAAAACCGGATGGATGAAATTTTTTTTGATGCCTCGAAAACTTGCTTATATTCATATTTATATTATTTTATTTTTTATTGATGATGATCTATTTTATACGTAACAATATTATGTATTTTTTAAAAAAAAGCAGGGCTCCTCTCTCGGTCGCCAACAGCATAATAATAATAAATAAAAATATTTATAAATAAAAAATAAATAAATGAGAACGTGGTAGTTATTGGTGGTAGAATGAGTGAGAGTGGCGTTCTCGGACGAACACAACCACCAACGAGAAAAATAATAGAAAAAGAAAAAAAGCTACTACTAAAATAAAACTAACTAAAAATAAACTACTACACATGACCAAAAAAAAAATAAAGAGGGGAGAAGAATTTTTTTTTCTCGTGAGCTTCCTATATTTCAAAGAAAAAAAATGAACGAAAAAAATATACATTTTTTATTTCAGAGAGAAAAAAATAGAGGAAGCATTGTTTAAAAAAATTGGCATAAAAATTAAAGTCCATTGATTGAAACTTTTTTTAAATAAAAATTAAGTTTTTTTTATAAAAAAAATTTTTAAGTCAACTAACCTGCCACTGTATTGCTGCAGCAGCTTGTTGCTGTTGTTGATGATGATGATTGGTAAGCATAGCATAAATTTGTGGATTTATTGAAGCTGCAGCAATCACAGCATTTACAGCAGCGGCAGTCGTAGAATCAGACGACGACGACGATGACGCCGTAGCTGCAGCTTGGGCTGCTGCGCCGTTGTTAGGCGCCGCAGCTGCACTTTCACGTAAATTTAATATAGAATCCAAGAGAGTAAAAATAATTTAATTAATTAAAATCAGCGAACGTCAAAATTTTTGAGGATTTTTTTGACGCCGTAATTTTCTTAATTTTGAATATATTTTTTTTTGCGAGAATAATTTCGGATATTTTTTCTGCCCACGGTAACTGAGAGAAAATGAGGAGGTAGGGGGAAGCGGTTGTATAGATTTGAAAGAAAATTCAGCTAATTTGTAGTTGTTGTTTTCAGCTAACAATCAATAATAATACAAATATTTTCTTGTAAAAAATTAAGCTTCTTTTTAGGGATCTAGCACAGTATAATATTTATTGGCGGAATGATTAGAGACGTCGCCCAAGTGGAAGCCGTCGACTTCGAAACGCCAAAAACAAAACAAAAAAATTCGACACCGACCCTCGAATAAATGTGTCGTTTGGTTGTTGTCTTCGTCGGCGTTACGATGGCAAAAAAAAATAATGTAAAAAAACGAATATGTATCGGCTGGCGGCTGGACGTTCTTTAGTTGAATTGGGTTGTTGGTTGGTTGCTGCCGTAAGGAAGGAAAAAAATATAACGCAACCAGAATTTTAAAAAAAACCAATTCCACTACACACAGTGTTAAATTTGTGTGTATCCCAAATAAAAAAGCGGCTGGTACAGAAAAGAACGTGTCGTCTTTCCGTGTAATAGCAAAATAGTAGTCGTGGTTGTATATAGCCAGCAGTCTAGGAGCAGGAAGGACGCAAAAAATATATAAGAGCTCCTCCTTCTTTATTTCGTTTTTTTAACAAAGTATTTTTCCTTCTTTTTTTTTTGAATGCTGCTGTTGCCAGTTTTTTTATTTTATTTTTCAGTTGTGAAGAAGAAAAAAAAACGAGCGCGCAAAGAAAGCAGGCGATCGGTTGTTTTGTCTTCTTTGGTTGGATGCAGCGGCTGGAACCCCTATGGGGGGAACGCAGTCCGACTCGTTTTTTTTTTGTTGCTTTGACTGCTTGTGTCCGCAGTAGTAGTAAAGCGAGTCGAACACGACTGAAAAAAAAAGAGTGTATGTAAGAAAAAAATTTCATTTTTTTTTGTTGAAATGTTAGTGAAAAAAAAATCGTTAAAGAACGCGTGTAAAAAAAGAAAAAAAAAAAAGCGGACACAGGACAGGACAGGACGAAGACAAAATGCCGGACAATAACAACATCGTATCTACCACGAATGACATGATGATGGACGTTGGCAATAAAAAAAGAAGAAGAGATGCAACGTTTTTTTTTCAATGTTGTTTGGTTGTCAAAAAAAAAATTGTGGCCTTCGGACTGCAGGAAATTTCTTTTTTTAAAAAAATTTAAAAAAAGCGCGAAAGCATAAAAAAAAAATAAAGTTAAAGTTAAGGGACATATATTTTTTTCCCGCCAAAAACAAAGAAAATGTAAAATAATTTGTCAAAAAAAAAGAAAAAAAAAGAGACTGTAAAATAATAAATAAGTCTACAGGGAATTTTGACAAAAGTCAAAAAAAAAATGATTGAACAATATTTTTTTAAACAAAAAAATCTGAGTAAAAAAAAACAAAGCAAAGAAGAAGAAAAAAAAAGATAGTAAAAAATATACACTAAAAATATTTTGTACATCAACAACAATGCTTTTTATTTTTCATGGATTTTGTAACAAAAAATTGGGAACAATCATTTCAATTACAGACGTCAAAATTATTGTGCAATCAGCTGGCTGGAAATCTGATTCGATAGAGCTCGAACAACATTCATTTATTAAAAAATATTTTAAGCCATATAACCGGAATTTATATTTGGAATCTCTTTTTTTCTTCACTGAGCTATGATCTTTTGTTTTCCTTCCTTCTTTTTTCTTAATAGCTATTAACTACTTTATCCTGTTCTATCAATTTAATTTCTCGTCTCTTCTTTGTGGGTTATGAAATAAATAATTTTATAATTTTAACTTTACTAAAAAATGTAAAAAAAATTGAATTTGTGCCTTATTTTTTTCTTTAAATTTGCTGCTTCTTTTTAGCTTGTTTTTTTTAAATGCCATATGACTATGTTTTTTTTTCTTGTCTTCCTCTTTTTCTTTTTGCATCTTCTGAACACTGGCCATTGAGTCAGCTAAGTCTCCCATCAGCTTTTTTTTTTGTTAAATTATAAAAAAAAGCGGCAGCGAATTTTTTTAAGGCAAAAAAAAATTAGATAGATGCTGCAACGATGGCGACGCCGATGCTGGAAATAAAAAAAAGAGAGCCTTTTTTCTTTCTTTTTCTTTTTTTGCTTGCTTCACGCAGAAAAAAAAAGACAACGTCGCATAGCCGCCAGCCAGCTTGCCTGGGAGTGGAGTGAAGTCGTCGTCGTAACCGGCTTCTTTTTTTTATACATTTTTTTACTTTGCTTGCAGAGCATAGAAGAAAAAAAAGACGCACACGCAGTTACGTGTATTTTTAACACCATCGAAGAAGAAGAAAAAACCGAACATGCGAACGAATAAATTGAACGCAAAGAAAAGCAACGTCCTCTTTTCTTTCTCCTTCGCATATCAGAAAAAAACGCTCCTCTCAAAATTGCTGCTGGCTTCGAGGCAGGCAATCGTCAGTCAGGAAGTATAGGGGAAGAAAAAAACTATGTATATTTAAAAAAAAAGTGAAGGGAGAAAGAAAAAAACTCGGGGACTAGCATTCAGCCCAGCCAGCTGGTTGGTTAGTTGCTTGGTGTCTAAAAAAAACTGATGATAGTGAAATTGTCAAAAAAACGACGACAAAAAAACTGCAAAGCTGCTGCCTTGCTTGCTTTGTGTGTGTTTGTTGCAATTTCCATTCCCCATTCCATTGCATGTGCTCCTCGAGTTGTTTGGCTTTAGGCCGGGCTGGTTGAACAACGAAAAAATAAAAATAAAGCGCGGAAGGAACATTAAAAAAATTCTCTTTTTTTAAGTGAGGGAGAAAAAAATATATAAAAAGACAGGGACGAGGGTGACGATGATGATGATTGTGGCTGGCCTGACTGCTACCCTGAGTCGTTGTTGAAAAAATGAAAAAAACGAAAGAAGAAAAAAACGAACACAACTAAAAAAAATTGAAAACAGAGACTAGCAAAAAACAAATAAATAGAGATTCACATGATGATGGTGGTTGATGGCTGAGGTGAAGAAAAATAAAAGCTTTAAGTATTAGGCGACGAGTGAACGAAGAAGAGAAAAAGAAGGGATGAAGGCTGCTTGGTTGTTGCGGTTAAAAAAAATAAAAGTAGTTCTTTTTTTTTCATTTTTGTCTTCGAATTTTTTTGTTGTTGATGTTCAATTTTTCTTTCTTTCATTTTTCCTGGGTGGTGATGTTTTTTAATGTTCTAAAAAACTAACTAAATAAATGCCTTTGGCAACGAGCCAACGAGAAGAAAAAGAGAGAATTGCTATGTTGTTGGTGGTTGACGACAACGAAGACGTGTGATGCATGAAAATGTGCACATGGCTATGTTCGTTTTTGGTTGGGCCACGTAGAAAGTAAAAAAACGTGAACACAAAAAAATAAAGCAAAAACAAAAATAAATAATGGACCCTTGAACACAGGGAAAGAGTTAATAAAAATTGTTTTTGTTTGAAAAATATTTACTTTAAAAAATAGCCTAAAATTCTTTAAAGTGTATGTTTGGGGAGCAATGAAATTTAATATTTTTTATAGAAAATAAAAATAAATAATAATATATCAACAAACCAGGGAGCTTCGGTTTAAAATAGACCCAAAAAAATAAAAAAACCAATACATTTTTTGTTTAAATTTTAATTCAGTACTTTTTTTTCAATTGATTTTTTCACTTGGAACAATTACCAAAAAGCTTAAGGAAAAAAGTACGCAAGTTTTTTGGAATTATACAGTATTCTTATCAGTTTTTTTTAATTACTTTATAGTGTCAAGTAAAAAATAATACAATGCTTTTTGACTTTTTTTCATTTCTTCAAAGGTTTTATTTTACCCAAATACATTGCTGAGAAATCTTCGAATTAAAAAATATTCATATCCTAGCAATATTTGGTGGCTTTACTGTCTATCTTATATCCAAAGTTTATACTTTTTACTTTTTAATCGAAAAGATTTTAGTGTAAAATTATTTTTTTAATGAGTAAAAACACTATCAATACTTTCATGCATCAAAAATAATTCCATTTTATTTCTCATTGCTTTTTTTGTTATAAAACAAAAATGAAGAAAGAATCGAGTTTTTGGCCTATTGCCAGCAAGTAAGCAAGCAACAAGAAAGTAAGTAGTTCATGAATGTAATGCATACAGGCCGCTGACTGATAGATCACCATCGCAATCAAAATCAAAAAGTAAAAAAACTCGAACAAAAAAAAAATATGACAAAAGCAATTTGGAGCATGCATACAAACGCAACAAAAAAAATGTCAAAAAAAAGTTATTATTCTTTATTCCTTTGTCTATGTTCGTTTCCAATATTAAAAGAAGTAAAAAAAAATTTGGAAGAGTCACATGCATTTTTGATACCAGCAGCAGCAAACAAGCAAGCCACCCAACTACTTACTACCCAAGCCCTATGGCGCAACCACATAATTTTTTTGTCGCCTGCTTTTTTTTAAGACGTTCCACAGCTGGTTGATGATATGTAAAAATGAAATGTTAGAAGGAAGAGTGAAAGCTTGTTTCAAATTAAAAGAAAAATATATGACAAACAATTATTATTATTGTTTTATTTTTTTGGGGCAACGACCACCAATGAAAATGAAAAAAAAAATCCAAAAATAAAGAAAAACAAACAGGGACCTTTTTTTAAAAATGAAGAAAAAAAATAAATAACGAAAAAAGCCGCAGCAGCAAGGACGAGAATGAACGAACGTGAGTTTTTGAAAGCAAAAAATTGAAGAAAAAAATGGAACACAAACATATTTTATTTTTACTCTTTTTTTCTTTACATTTTCTCTTTTTTTGCTGTTTGTTAAATTTTTTGCGATGCATTTACTTTCTTTTTTTACTTTTCAAAAAAGTGGTTGCTAAAAAGTAAAAAAAATCTTTAGCTGCTTTTTAATTTTTACCTGCTTTTGGCTACTATGCTTTAGCTTTCTTTATTTTTATTCTTTTAACTTACTACTTTTTGTAACACAAAAATATAATAAAAAATAGCCGATGTCCAACGAAAAAAGATTACTTCGTCGACGTCAACAAATTCAGTCATTCATTTCTTAAATTTATGGTGGTAGAGGGATTAAGAAATGTAGCATGCGTGAAAAATTATTTCACTCATTTCAATTATTTATATTGCTTTTAAAAACGATAATAAACAAATGTAATGAAATGTGCATTGAAAACGGGTGCTTTTTAACGTAAAAAATAGCCAATGTCCATGCATGAGAGTTACAAAACAAAAAATGATTTCAAAAATAAAAGGAAAGTTTAGCTCAAAAATAGTTTTTCAAACCTAAAAAAGAAGAGTGGAAAAAGCTGGATAAAGTCGCAGAATAAGAAAAAAATAAATAAAAGAAGTTCAGCCGTGTTTCATTGCAGACGATTGCAATTATTAAACTTTTTATAATCGCCGCACATATTCCAAGATCGTAAAAGCATGCGTATTCGTTTAAAAAAAGTTTTTTAAATTTTAAGATCAAAGGTTTTTAAACAAGAAGACGATACTTATGAGGATAAACATCCTCAAACTCGAATCGATGCTTTTGCCGCATATTTTTCTGAAGGCGCTGAAGGTGATGATAAACGTGCAATAACTTATTCAGAAACTTTGTGAGTTGCAAGAGAACAAATTAAAATTGTTTCACTATTGAAGATTTATGGTGCATAATCATCCACAATGCTTAACTTTTTATTATTCTTTGTTAATTTTAATATTCATTGATTTTCATTATAATTTAAAGTAAAATAAATAAGTATAATGATTATAATAATTTTAAAAATAAATACTTAACAACTCTCTAAAAAAATAGAGAAGAACGCGTTCGCAAAAAAAAAAAAATAATGGAAGAAACTAAATTCAAATGCCTTTTTATCTCTTATCGCGATTGATTGCATTGGCGCTGCAAAATTTTTTATTGCAACAAAAATTTTATTTCAAAATACCTTTTTTACAGATTTTAGTACATTGCTTCATTTCGTTATTGTTTCTGAAACCATGGATAAACATATCTTATTGCATCCACTTGTTGATGTTAAGAATTTCGAAAATAAAGACGAAGTTTTATATATCAATGGAATGAAATATGGAAAATTCAATGCTCGTTTCTTGGATGCTAAATTCAAATTTCTTCCAAAACCTATGGATGTACCTGTTAAAGATCTTTCGAAGTTTCTTGATTCTCCTTTCTGTCGAAATCTCAAAGCTGTAATTTTCCTTCTTATTGATTTAGACAACGTGTCTAAACCTGCTAATCTTGAAATTCGTCAAATGGTTTATGAAGAAGCTAGAAAACGAAAATGGCATCTTTATCTTGTTCATCCTAAAACACTTGGAACTATGGAAATGATATTTGCCTCAAAAATTGAATCAAATCCTGGTGATGTTATTTTGAATGTTATATTTAATGGTGAAAACATATGTGTACCTGAACTTCGACGTAAACAAGAAGGATTTTCATACATGGGTGATCGAAGGATTTATCTCGTTAATAGAAGTATTAATGATGTTGCTGCTGAAATTCTTGATACATGTAATCCTAAATATGTTATTATTTGTGATCTTATTTCTAATGATCTGGCGATGTCTTTGAAATCTCGAGTTGTTCCATCAAAAAATGTTATTAACTTCGAATCTAAGAATTTCAGAGATTATATTCCACAAGTTTTGAAAACAATCTTTGATCATGGATATAACCAAGTTGTTCCTTTCACTATTGATACTCTTGCTGTTACAAATGAAACAAATTTTACTGATGATGAACATGCTGTGATTATTGTAGATCAGTATCAAGACCTGCCATTAGAAAAAGTCCATATTGTTTCTAAATCAAAGAAGCTATATTATGTATGTTTGTTTACTTTGTTTCCTTTACCTCTATTAATTTATAGGTTGCATATCTTGATAAAACTTCTGGAACTTACAAACTTGCTGGTAAAGCTCAACAGTCTAAAGAACAAAAAGGACATCGTATCAAGCTTGCTTTAGTGGTCGATCGAAACTCGCTTCCATTCCTGTACCAAGAACCATTTATCATTCCTGAAATTCAAATATTTCCAAAGAAACTTACATCATCAAAAGCTGATTTGAATGTTCCTGTTATTGGATTCTTCGATAACTCATCCGTCATTTATGTTCGTGATGAGAATGGTTATAAGTTCTTGAATGAATGGAACGGTAAGTTCGTTGCTTATGTACTACAATAAACATGTTCGTTGTTTTTAGGCTTGTATGGAAATGATCTTTACCTTAGCTTTGAACCGGAAAACCCTACTATTGTCACTGATTTGAACGAAGTTAATGATAACGATCCTTTTATTGTTTATGGTATTTCCACAATTTTAATGCTATCTTTTAATACTTGTATTGCTTTCAGATTTGATCAAGATCCTTTCTATACCACCAAATGTTCTCAAAGGTGATCCTAATTGGGGATTCAAAGTTACCTCCAATTCTGATAATCCTGTTTTACTCGAAATTGAAACATTCTTGGGAAGTCGAAAATCTGCTACTCCTGTTTTCTTCATGGCTCTCTTTCTCAAGCATCACATCAAGGCAATCAAGAAAGAAACTGGAAAGAAGCCAAATGAACTTGGATTTTGCCTTTTCAATCAATTTACCAAGAAAGAAAAGAAGCGAATTCGTACTGGACTCAAAGAAGCTTGTAAGCTATTGAAAATTGATTATGTTACTGTTTCAAATGTTTAAATTTTATTAATTTCGTTGTTTTGTTTTTGAAAGTAAATAAATAAAGTTTCTAAAAAGATTGTCTCATGTTTAAAAAAGAGAAAGAAACAACTTTTTCGCTTCTGTCATTTCTTAGGCATTCTTTGCATTTTCAACCGAAAGACTCCTGCATTCCTTCAACGATAAAATATTGACATGGTTGCTTGCATTAGAATTTATAAAAAAATAATAGTAATAAGCAAAAATATTTGTACTACAAAAACAAACTTACGTTGTAAGATATTTCCCAACAGTTACACCATCAGCTTCAAATTCATCAGCGCACTGCATCGTTCCACAAAATTTTCAACGAAATGAAAGAACTAAAAAATATTTGCGGCAATGATCATCAAAAAATGAGTCGTGATTGCAATTATGGAAATTTGCATGACCAAGAAATAAACAAAGACGATATAAAATCCATTCATGTTGCATGCTAGAGAAAAAGTATCCATGAAATTTTGATTATTTTCTGATTGAAATTAGCCTACAAATTTTTTTATAAAGTAAAAAAATCGTTTCAAAAGAGAAGGGCGTAAACAAAGAACAATTTTGTGGCGCTTTTCTGACCTATTATTATGTCACAATGATTCAGATAAAAGAACAATAAATTTTCATATGAATCAATAAAATCAAAAGAAGAAACAAACAATTTAAAAGATTTTCATTTATAAAACTATGCATTATTGTAGTTAAAAACAATATTAAATAAATGTAATGAAATGGGTATTGAAGAAGAGTGTTTTTTAACGCATAAAAAATAGCCAATGTCCAAATATACAAAAGAAAAACTAATCTCAAAAATAAAAGGAAAGTTTAGCTCAAAAATAGTTTTTCAAAAAAGAAGAGTGAAAAAAAAACTCAATAAAGCCGCAGAATAAAAATATGTAAAATAAAAAAGCAATCATGTTAGCAGAATCATTAAAAAAACCAGGTTTAAAAAGAAGAACGTTTGGTTTTTATTTATTTTTTCTTCATAATCGTTCAAGCTTTTGGTTTATATATATTAAACCCACAAATTTCAAAAAGCACCATAAAAAAATTTGTTTGTTCCACATTTTAACAAAATCATGAAAGAAATTACCGAAGAAAATAATTAAATAAAAGAAGTTCAGCCACGTTTCATTGTAGACGAATGCATTTATTAAGTTTTTTTTTATAATCGCCCCATATATTCCAAGGTCATAAAAGCGTATTTGTTATAAAAAACTTTTTTTAGCAATTGTTTTATTAAAAAAATTATTTTCTGTCTTAACTTTTTTTGAATATTTAAAGAAAATCTTTTTTCATTTTTGTTTTATGTTTATCCTCATAGGTATTTATTGCCCCTTTAATAATGTTAATGAAGATACTGAAAAAAAAAAAAATTTTATAAATCAAAGAGATGAAAGCTTTATATATAAAATTTCACTCAAAATAACAATATCTATTCGAATTTTATTAAAAATTTTAATAATAATATGGAAAATTACTACGAATAATGATTAAAATATTGTAATTTCTAGACACAATAAATAGTTTACAATTCTTTATTAAAAAAATAGAGACAAACATGTCAGCAAAAAAATATGCAAGAAAACAAAATTTAAATGTCTTTTTATCTCTTAACACGATTGTTTGCCTTGAAGCGGCAAAACTTTTCGCTTGCAAAAAACAAAAAAGTTTATTTCCAATTTGCTAAACACTTTTTTTCTTCAGAATACATATTTTTCAACAAAAAAAAAAGAAGCTTCATCATTTTTTTATTTTTTCAGAGACCATGGATAAACACAACTTATTGCATCCACCTCTTCATGTTAAGAACTTGGAAAAGAAAGACGAAGCTTTACTTCTTCATGGATGGAGAAATGGACAATTCAGAGCTAATTTTTTCGATGCTCATTTTGAAGAACTTCCAAAAGCTATGATTGTACCTGTTAAAGACCTTTCCATTTTTCTAGATTCTGTTCATTGTCAAAATGTCAAAGCTGTTTTTTACACTCTCCTTGATTATGAAATTCGTCAAATGGTTTATGAAGAAATTAAAAAACGAAAATGGCATATTTTTATTCATCATCTTAAACAATTTCCAATTATGTCAATGTTATTTGCCTCAAAAATTGATTCAAAACCTGGTGATGTTATTTTGATTGTTTTGTCTTATGGTCATGAGGTTAGTGGTTCAGAACTTCGACGTAAACCAGAAGGATATTCTTTCATCTGTGAACTAGAAATCAACATCTCTGGTAGAAATATTAATTATGTGACTGCTGAAGTACTTTGTACGTGTAATCCTAAATATGTTCTTGTTTATGGTCCACAATGTAATGATTTGTTTATATCTTTGAAATCTCGTGTCATTTCATCAAAAAATGTTATCAATATTGAAACTAAAGAAATTTGTGTATGGACTCCACTAGTTATGAAAACAATTTTTGATCAAGGAAATAAACAAATTATTCCTTTCTATATGGATGATCTTGCTGTAACTGATGATACAAATTTAACTGATGTTGATCGTTCTGTGATTATTAATGGCACATAAAATTGAAAAAAAAACTAATAATAATATTTTTAAAAAATGTCCTGGAAAAAAATCGCTTTTTAAGAACTAAAATTTTTGAATATTTAATTAAAGAGTAGTTTCTGAGTCAGATATAACTATGAGTTGACTAAATTATGATAGATTTTTTTTTACAAAAAAAGAAAATTAATTTAAACTGCTAATAATTTTAAGTAAAACAAATACGTATAATGATAATAATAATTTCAAAAATAAAAACTTTACATATCTCTAAAAAATAGACACAAACGCGCTCGTAAGAAAACATTGCAAGAAAGCAAAATTCAAATGCAATTTTATCTCTTAACACGGTTGTTTGCTTTGGCGCCTCAAACTTTTTTGTTTGCAAATTGCAAAAGCAAAAATTTTTTTATTTCAAAATACTTTTTTACTGATTTTATTCTATAGAAAAGTACATTGCTTCATTTCGTTATTGTTTGTGCAACCATGGATAAACACAAGTTATTGTTTCCACCTATTGATGATAAGAACTTCAAGGGTAAAGACGAAGCCTTGTTTATTAATGATATAAATGATGGAAATTGAATGTTGCTTTCTTGGATGCTAATTTAAAACTTCTTCGAAAATATATGGATGATGTACCTGGTAAAATTTTTCAAAGTTTCTTGATTATCCTGCTTGTCAAAATCTCAAAGCTGTTATTTTCCTTCTTGTTGATGATAACAATATGTCTCATCCTGTTGATCTTGGAATTCGTCAGATGGTTTATGAAGAAGCTAGAAAACGAAAATGGCATATTTATCTTGTTCATCCTAAGACGCTTGGATCTATGGTAATGATATTTGCTTCAAAAGTTGATTCAAATTCTGGTGATGCTATTTTGAATGTTATATCTAAGGGTGAAAACATATGTGTGTCTGAACTTCGACGAAAACCAGAAGGATATTCATATATTGGTTATTGGATTATAAACAGCTTTAATAGAGATGTTAATGATGTTGCTGCTGAAATTCTTGATACGTGTTATCCTAAATACGTTACTCTTTGTGATCCTCTTTTGAATGATCTGGATATGTCTTTGAAATCTCGAGTTGTTCCATCAAAAAGTGTTATTAACTTCGAATGTAAGAATTTCCATGAATATGTTCCACAAGTTATGAAAGAAATCTTTGATCAAGGATATAACCACGTTATTCCTTTCTCTATGGACCAACTTGCTGTTACGAATGATTCAAATTTTACTGATCCTGAAGAAGCTGTGATTGATGTAGATTACTACGAAGAACTGCCTTTTGAAAAAGTCAAAATTGTACCTAAATCAAAGAAACCATTCTTTGTAAGTTTGTTTACTTTGTTTCCTTTATCTTTATGCTTTTTTGTTGTATTATAGGTTACCTTTTTTGACACCATTTCTCGAAGTTACAAACCTGCTGGTAAAGCTCAAACTTCCAAAGAACAAGAAGGACATCGTATCAAGCTTGCTTTAGTGGTAGATCGAAACTCTCTTCCATTCCTGTACCAAGAGTCATACATCATTCCTGAAATTGAAGCATTGCCTCATCAACTTTCATCATCAAAAGCTGATTTGAATGTCCCTGTAATTGGATTCTTTGATAACTCATCCGTTATTTGTGTTCGTGATGAGAATGGTTATAAGTTCTTGAATGAATGGAACAGTAAGTTAGCTTTTTGTATCTTGCAAGAAAACGTGTTATTGTTTTTAGGCTTACATGGAAATGATCTTTACCTTAACTTTGAACCAGAAGAACCTACTATTGTCACAGATTTGAACAAAGTCAAAAGTAAAGATCCTTTTGTGGTTTATGGTATGTTTACAATCTCATGCTTTTTGGATTATATGTATTGTTTTCAGATTTGATCAAAGTTCTTTCAATGCCAGCTGACGATCTCAAAGTTGATCCAAATTGGGGATTCAAAGTTACTAGTAATGCTGAAAACCCTATTTTACTTCAATTTGAAACCTTTTTGGGATCTCGTAAATCATCTACTCCTGTTTTTTTAATGGCTCTTCTTCTCAAGGAACACATCAAAGCAATCAAGAAAGGAACAGGAAAGAAGCCAAAAGAAATTGGATTTTGCATTTTCACTGTTTTACCAATGAAGAAAAGAAACGAATTCTAACTGGACTCGAAGAAGCTTGTAAATTATTGAAAATTGGTTTTGTTACTGTTTCAAATGTTTAAATTTTTGTTCTTTTCTTTATTTTATTGTTTTGTTTTTGAATTTATAAAAGCTTTTAAAAAGATTGTTTTATGTTTAAATAATAGTTGAAACAGATTTTCTTTATCACTATTTCTTGTACATTTGCTAAACTTGTAATCAGCGCTGGCGGTTTTCGATTTTTCGGTTCGGTTTTCGGTGAACCGAACCGAACCGAAAATCGAAAACCGAAGTATCCCGGTTTTCGGTTCAAACCGATAAACCGAAAACCGAGAAACTTCTGTTTCGGTTCGGTGCACCGATTCGAACCGAAAAAACCGAATTCGTTTTTCATAGAAAAATGTATCTAGTTGTTATCCAAAGTGTTAGCAAACATGCTAATAATGCATAAAAAGGCATTATTTAAGCAATACCTAATATTTTATCCCAAAAAATAACGATTTTGAATTTCAAACCGAACCGAAAACCGGAAAATTTTATAAACCGAAAAACCGAAAATCGAGGATTTCGGTTTTCGATTTAACAAAACATTAAAACTTTGAAAAAAGAGCAGCATTTCTTCAAAAAATATTATTTTAGACTAACTTGCATATTAATAAATATATAATTTAAAATTTTATAACTAAAATTTAAATATTTTTCTGTCAGTATTTTTGTATAAAAAAATTGACTCAAAAAATCAAAAACAACATGTTTGATTGCTATTTTGTAAACTTACGACTCTTCAAGCGATTGTTTGAATGAAGCAGCAAAAAACAAAAGTTTCAAAAAAATGTTTGAACTTTAAAAACTTTTTCAACTTCGCAATTTTTTATAATTTTTTGTTCAGTTTCAGAAATATCTCAATGTCGTCGTCAGAATTTAATTTTGATAATATTGTACCAACTGAACCTCGTCCACAAAGCTTGTTTGGAAAGCGTCCTGGTAAGGTTTATGAATCATTGGTTTTTCTTTACTTTTTTTTTGTTTGTTTCAGAACACATCACTGGTGAATATAGCGATGAACCTTATGAGTTACGTGATTATCAAAAAGAACTTGCTGCAAAAGCTAAACAAGGCTATAGTACCATTATTTGTGCTCCAACTGGTTCGGGTAAAACTCATGTTGCAATTGATATTATGGTTTCTCATCTTCGATTCAAAAAGTCTTTTGGTGAAGTTGGTCGTGTTGCTATGTTTGTTCCAACTGTTCCATTGGTCAATCAACAATCAACTCAAATATCGAGAAATACATATCCAGAATTCTTTGTTGAAAAGGTCAGTGGATCTGAAAAAATTACAGAAGCAAGAGATGTTCGTCAAGCTGATACACTTCTTCGAGCTGATATTGTTGTTTTAACGCCACAAATTTTCATGTTAGTTGTTGATTCTTGAAACGTATTAATCCAATATCCTTTTTAGAAACATGCTATTGAATCCATTTCAATCTCAAAAGCTTTATTTGACCGATTTTACCATGTTTGTTTTCGACGAATGCCATCATTGTGTTAAACTACATCCTTACAATGTTTTAATGGATTATGTTCGAAAATCAAAGTATGATCCACCTCAAATTATTGGTCTTACTGCTTCTGTTGGTGTTGGTGGTGATACGTAAGTTGGTTTAAACCTTACAATTGACCTTTATTCCTTGTGTTTTCTAAATCTTTATCATTTGCGTTCATTAAGACTCTTTATAGGAAATCTAAGATTAGTGCTGCAGCTGCAATTGAACATATGACCGCTCTTTGTGCTCGTTTGAATGTTACAACTATTAGCTCTGTTCGTGATCCTGATAATGAAGATGAATTGCTCTTCCATGTTTCTCAGCCAAAAGAAGGTTAGCTTTATTGTTGTTTTATTGAACTTTAACAATCTTTTGTTTTAGACTTTTTCCCTGTTCGGCCAACATTAAAAGACGATTTTGCTCATGAAATTGCTTTGCTCTCTGATTATGTTCAACACCAAATGAAAGATGAATTGAGAGAAGCTATAAAAGAACTATCTGAAATCAAAGTAATATTACTTGACGTTGTTATTAGTGCAATCTAAACATTTATAAACTTTTTAGATTGACTTTGATTTTCCTTACGAAGGATCTCATGGAACTAATGGTGCTGTTAAAACTTCATTCAGATATAATGGAATGCTTGGCCTGATTAAATATGAAGTTGGGAAATTGACTAATAAAGATCGTCGCACTTTTTTACTAAAATGCTTTGAACTCCTTGAAGTTTGTTTTATTTTATGTCAGCTAAAGTACAAGAAACTTAGTTTTTAGATTTTCCACTTTACTTTGAAAAGTAATGAATTACTGCCTGCTGAACTTGCCTTAGAATATTTCAATGAAAGAATTGATGAATTTGAGCAATTTGAACCTTATTACGATGTTAAACCTGAAACATACTTGGGACAAATGATCACTCGTCTCATTGAGTTTGTTGGTTATATTAGAGGTGTGTTCCTTTACATGTATTAACCATTTATTCAATGTTATTTATTACAGATCGGCTACCAATCATAGAACAACATGTTCCCGCTTCAAATAAGAAACCTATTTTGGACAAGCTGATTGAATGTATTGATCAACAATATACGAAAGATCCTGATTCACGGATACTAATCTTTCTTGAACATCGAAAAAGTTGTGCAAAGCTCTCTGGATATCTCAAAAAAGTTCCACAAATCAAAGCTACATTTGGCGAAGAATCTATTAGTCATCTTGTTTCTGTCAATCAATCTTCTGTTAATTATGGTCAATCTTCGTCATTTCAACAAGAAGCTTTGGAACGCTTTCGTCGAGGTGATATCAATATTCTCTTGGCCACATCAGTTGCTGAAGAAGGCCTCGATATCGCTCAATGTAACTTAATCATCAATTACAACAAACTTGGTACAGAAAAAGCATACATTCAAAGAAGAGGTCGTGCTCGTGCAAAAGATAGCCGCTCTGTTTTACTGGCTTTACATGATTTCGTTGAAAAGAATGAATACAATAACATTATGATGGAATATTTGATGAATGAATGTTTGAAAGCTTTGCAAGCTATGAGCGAACTTGAATTAATGCAAAAAGTGAGTACTATTTTACAAAGTTCTTTTAACTTTCTTTACTTTTTTCAGATTCAAAGCAAGAAGGACGTATTGATAGCTGCCAATAAAGAAGAAGAACGTCGAATTGAAGCTCTCAAAACCGCAAATCAATCCATGTATGTTTAGTTTATTCACATTTCTTTTGTTTGATTTTCATTGTTCAGCGTTTACAAGCTTGAATGTGTCACGTGTGGTCGTGCTATTTGTAAGCATTCCGAAATCGGAAGCTTGATGGATTCTCATTTTATCTGTTGCAATCCTAATGCATGGGATGATACCACCATTCAACATCGTGAACAAAAAGTTTGTTATGTTCTTTTGCCGTAAAATTATACGTATTCATTGTTTTAGGAAGTCAACGATAATGTTCCTTTTGGTAGATGGATGTGCAAATGTGGAACAAAACAAGGTGAAGTCATCAAATTTTATGAAACTTATCTTCCAACTATCTCTCCAACTTCATTTCGTCTTCGAAAAGAGAAACTTGGTCAAAGTTCTTTGGTTGATTTTGAAAAGCGCAACCTTACCTGGAAATATATTACAAGCAAATACTTTGTTGTTGACTCGATAACATCTTCTCAACTTGTAAGTTTTATCCTTTTGAAGTGACATTAACAGGTTGAATATTTTAGCAAAATATGATCAACTCATTCAAGAAACAAGATCGTAGTGTTTTATTTGAAGATGAAAATAATGATAATGGAGCTGTTATGAAAGGAATTCGAAGTCTCAACCTATTTAATTTAAAATAACAGAAGAACGAATCTTAGCAGATTAAATCTTATTGGTTAATTGTATTGTTTTTGTTATTTATGTTGTTAATTTTGAATAAATGTTTTACAAAAGTTGGAAAAATGTTTGCTTCTTACATATCTTTAAAATGAACAATACTAACTAAACCAAAGTGTGATCAGATTTTGTAAAGATGTAATTAAGTTGTCGCTTGCTTTACTATTCGAATATCCAATAACCAAAGGGTTTCATGTAATACCACAAAACGAATCCTGCATTTCGCTTCTTTTTGTTAACTTATGGATTGTTGGATTCGTTTCACATTAGCCTCAGCTTGCATTCAACAAAAAGTTTGTGCTCATTTCTAACTTATTTCCATTCCTTTATTTCTTGAAAAAAATTAATCTTTTACAACAATTGAAATTACAAGGAAGGGCCAAAGTAAACAATAAATAACAATAGAAAGTTATAAAACATCTCTGATAGAATCAATCATTCATCAAAACCATAGATACCCATTTTCTCGAGAAGCTAACGATATTGTTTGATAAAAGGATAATGTTTTTTAAAGTTTTATTGAATTTTTTTTCAAATCGAATGCTTTCATTTTTTTCCATTTCTTTGTTATGTTGTTACGGCATAGCACATTAACTTTATTTATGAATTGTTTCTAAATCTTTATTGTGTTTTTAATTTTTATAATAGAAATAATAATGAGAATTTAATCTACAAATATTTTAAAAAGCGATGTTATTAAAATTTTTTGCTAAAAATGTGACTAAAACAATAAAAGTCAAATGAATTTTTATTTTCGTTGCTTTCGATGTTGTTGTTGGTGATAATGAGCTTGACGTTGTTTTTGTTTTTGTTGTTGCTGAAGTAGTCGTTGATAGACTTAATGTTGAACTGCTGCTAAATTCACGAGATACACTTGTTGTTAGAACTTCAGTGGTGGATGGAATAAGATTAGTTGAGGTAAGATCAGCAGTTGTGGAAGTGATCGTTGTTGAAGGAATGAAATCACAAAGCGGTTCACTGCCATTCCATTTTCCATTTTGCAAGCATATTAAAACAATATTCCCTTGAATTTCATATCCATTATTACATTGAAAGGTTGCAATAGAACCAGGCAAATAATTTTCTAATAAAATATTTCCATTTTCAAAGTTTGAAAAAGTTGGGCACATTGTAACATTTTGTGAAGTTGTGGATACAGTGTTGTTGAAATCTTCACCGTTGCCTTAAAATTAGTTATAAAAATAAATTTATTTATAAAATCTTTAAGTAAGTTATCATACATCGAGTTTCATTTGCTAAAGTTGCATCACCAGTTGTGACTAAATCCCATAAACAACTTTGATCATCCCCACAAATTTCTGCTGCATTTGCTGGCAATTGTCCCGCTGAATAACCAAATGAGGGTCGGAACTCCATTATATTATAATCTTCATAAGTTTTTCCAAAATAATTAAATAAGCTTTCTTCCTTTTTAACATTCCATTTTAAACCAAATTTATAATGAATTACTTCCGTGGTTGAATTTGCTGGAAGCAAAATACCATCGGGTGTTGTTAAGTCATTAAATGGATTTCCATCATAACTACCAAGAATTCCTTGAGTATAATCACCAAAATAGTTATTAGAAACAAAGGTATTAAGCATCCAATATCCAAATTTAAATGAGATATCATTATTGTAAATTACAACAGCATTGGAACCATCGTAGCTAATATAAAAATCATCAAAAAGTATTCCATTTTGCCAAACGTTATCTGGAACTGGAATACTGTCGTAATAAATATCAAATCCACCAGAATTAATTCTTTCGATCTGCAAATTTATGATAAAAGTAAAATTTTTGTTTTTTGTTAATATAAACAAACTTGTAACACCGAAGAATTAGGTGATTGCAAAGCATAAGCTCCAAAATAGCTCCACCCACTATTCAAACTTGGTGGAACCATACGAGTTTGAACCGCGAGAGGTTGATTAGTCGTATTTTTTAACAACCAAAATTCCCCAGCTCCATTGAAAGTGTAATAAAGTTTATCGAATGTTGTAAAATGTGGATCTCCATTTCCCAATGAAGGTCCAGGTGCTGAGTAATTATGGCCTGAATCTGATGGAAGTTTACATTTTAATGACGAATTCCATTGATTTATCATTTCGCAACAATACCAAAATGGATTTCGATCAAGAACTATATTAGGAATACCTGCTTGTAGTGATGGATGTGCAATGAAAGGATGACCTGCGCCTTAAAAAAATCCAATAAATACATAAATGCTAGTTTTTTTTTTTGAACTATGTTAAATTTACTTGGTGCTTTTAGATTAATTTGGCTATTAGTATAACAACATTGTTGAGCGCTACCACTTGGACTAGGTGTAGCTGAGATGTAACATATTTCAGCACCAGGATTATAAAAACAATTTGAACTGTCTGTACAATGCGAATCAACCACAAATGTTGGATCAGATTGGGCTAATGCTAATGTTGGAGGACATGGTGGCACATCATCCGGGAAAAACAATGTTTCATTTGTTAAGCTAGAAATTTTGTCACGACCATATTGATTTCCATAATTATTCATTACACCTTTACATCCTTCTCCTAACAATCCAGGCACACATGCTTCATCAATATCTTCCATGGCTAAAAAGAGTTTACCATGGATAAATAGTTGAAAACTTAGTCAACTTTGATCTCTTTTATGAAAAGATATTCAAATTTTCGTTTTTTTAAATTGATTTAACTAACCGTCTTTCCCAAATTCAAGCAAATATAATAAAGGGTCTTCAATCTCCGGTAAATTAACAATAGCTGCCCATCCAATATCACAAGCAAGCTCTTCAGGGTCTCCACCAGGACAAATATTATCGAAAAAACTTTTAGTTTCTAAATTACTAGAAACACTGCGATCATGAGGATGACATTCCACATTTCCTGTAAACATGTCATCCCCTTGAATGTTACATTGTGTATCGTAATATAAAGCTTCCGCTGTACGTTTTGCTTGATCTTCTACTGCATGTATTGCTGCCACACATAATTTAACGAAAAAAAATTTTAAACTCATAATATCCGAGGCGATATTATAAATGTTCCAAATATCTACTAAGGGTTGAGGATCAAAAGTAAATAAAATAGATTGATTTTTGTAAATTTTAACATGAAGAGTATTTTCTTTGGGATATTGAGCATAAAGAAACCCTTTATAAGTGCGTGAAGCGTTCTGCATATCTTGATTATCAAAAATTTCTATATCCATATTTATTCTTCCAATGGTGAAAAGATTCATTGGTCTTCCACAAGTTATATGCGTTAAAGTGATTATCTTAAAAAAAATACTGACAGCATTAGTATATTGAAGAAAGTCAGAATCCAAAAGGGTAGTTATATTTTTCCAGAAATTGAAAATCGGGTGATCTAACAAAATCTCAAAGAATATTATCCCCCAATAATAGCCCTATGATTCAAAACATGGTTTTTCCCTTGTACACGGGCACGTGTATTCTTGGCTTTATAAAAGACAAACCTCTGCTTGAATTTCAGTTATATTTGCTCCAGGATCATCAAACCGGCAAACAGCGCTTTCAGTTGAAGTTAATTGAACCCCATATATATCTAACGTATCGACGCCCATGATATTTATGGTATTAGGAATAACGCAAAATTCTCCTGTATAATTTGCTTGACATCCTGGTTGCGGCGTAGGAGAAATATTATTTGTTCCCAATCTGAAGGTCCATTTTCCCGGCTTTCCAATATTACTTTTTTGAGTAATATTTATTACACTATCTTTGCATGAATCATCAACAATGAAATAAGTTGAATTATCTCCATAATCATAACCAATTTCAGCTGGCTTTCCTAAAACAGAACGAAACTTTCTTAATCCCCAGTAAAAATTTCCAAAACCATCATACCTCCAAGTCCATTGTTTCCACCACTAACATCACCTGTTGTCCATGTAATTTCATTATAATAAAAAAGTGTAAAACCTTGTATTCCATCTGTTAATAATGTTGCTTGAAAAGTGTTTATTTTTCTTTCACTTTCATTATGATTTCCAAGATCTTGAAAATATGTTACATTTTCCCATGTTGCAATAAATGCCCAAGTTAAATGTATATCTTGTTCATCCGTAAAAGCTTGAGCAATTTCAATTTCACCTTTTCGTAAAATAGCGGTGTCGGTTGTTTGACGGTAATAAATAGAACCAGTGTGACGGATATCAACGTCAGCCCTAAATAATTATTTTATTTAGTTTTTGGTATATTGAAAAAAAATCAGTTACCAAAATGGAGCTATCATTCGATTACTTGCTGGGCCTGCTTTACAAAATGGATTAAATTGTGAATTGCTTCTCACAAAAGTAATAATACCATTTTCATTTATCCATAAAGTTGATTGTGGAACATTAAAAAAAGGGAAAGCTATGCTTAAATTTTGTGGTGGTGAACTTCCATCATCGATGCTTGCTAGTTTTTTATCGCCCTTCGCTGTACCATATGGGAAAAAATCAGATAATGGTACCTCGGCATTTATTAACGGCAATATTAGCCAGGATAATAGCAAAATCCTCATTTTTAAACCTTGAAATTACCCTAAAAAAATTTTTCACTTTATTACTTCAAAAAGATACACCAAGCAATAATGCTTTTTTTATGAGCCGTCAAAGAAAATAAAAAAAAAACATAAAAATCAATAGAGTCTGTATTACCTTTGTAGAATTTTTCAATTATTCATTCTTGATAAAGAAACCTTTATTGACTTATAATACAATTAAATTTTAATAACATCATAGAAAGTCTGATAAGACTCATGGCGCCATCAAGAAAAAACATAATATGTTCACCAAAAATTTAATTTTGTGTATTTTGAGCGTTTTATCAAACAAAAACAAATCGAATTTAATTGACAACAATTAGATAGATGGAAAAGTAAGAGAAATTTAAGTAATTTTTTGATTGGTAAACATAACATGTTTTTTGATTTCTTAAAAAATATGCTTTTGATTATTTTGTGAGTGAAAATAGAGGATAGAAAATTTTTGGAAATACAGAGATTAAAAGCAAAAAAATCATAAAAATTGTCAGGAATTTTTCCTAAATGCAAAGAAATTGCGATAATGTTTACTGTTTATTTAATTACAGTTAAATTTTTATATTGAAATTAAATTAAATGAAATTTTAAAAACAAAATAATAGAAGCATCCCATAAATGTATTAAACAATGTCTTTGCCTGTTGTTAAAAAGCTTGGATCTAAAAATATCACCATACAATGTAAAACAAATCAACTTAAAATTCATGTTTATTTTTTATCTTGTAAGCAAATTTAAATTCATAAAAAAGCATCTATCTCTCCCCAAAAAAATCAATAGCCGCCGGTTGAAAGAAATTCATTTTGATTTTAAAATCTTCACCAGGATGAAAAGCTATGAAGTTCACCTTTAAATATTTAATTATATAAATTTGTTTGAGATCTCTAAAAAATGCAAATTTTATCATCCTAACTGCTTTAATTTTTATTTCTTAATTCATGTTATTCAAATTCCTTTGCTTATGAACAAAAAGAAAAATGTGTAAATATTTTTTTTGGCATATTTACGAGAGTGAAGTGAGTCAAGAAGAAAATATGAACCGTTTCCACGGGTTACCACTGACTGACATGTTGTGTTTTTTCTTGTACACGTGCATGTGCGCAAAAAAAAAAAGAAAAAGAAACCAAAAAAAGATTTCTTCCAAAACTATTTTACTACAAGTTTTTTTTCACTCTGGATTTTTGCATAAAAGTCTGTCTATTAACTTTTAAAAGCTAAAAACTTTAATGATAATTATTTTTCCGTGGAATTAATCTTTTAATTTTTATTATACATAAAAATAATGTTTATTTTACTTTTGTGTGAATTTGCAACAACGACTTTTTAAAAGATGCATCAATTTTATTAATCTCTCTCTCGTCTATGAAAAGAATATTATTTTTATTTATATTTCTTTAAAAGAAAAGTAAAAGCCAGGATTTTTTTAAAAGACAGATAAAAGACAGGAAAAGGATGATACAACAACAACAAAGAGGATTTATTTTTATTTTATTATTTTTATGGAATGTTTTTGTATGTTCGAAAGCAAAATATAGTCGTGGAATTTTAACTTCTGAAAAGGTAAGTAAAAATAAGGGAAAATTACGTTCTTTTTTGAAAAATATATTTAGTCGTATTTTTTTAGAATTGGGTATATTTAGAACGTTTTTGTTTTGTTTCGAAACAAGGAAAATTTCGTTATGAAATGCGTTATCCGGCTGTAAGTAAACTTCTGTTCCTAAACACGATTTCTAATTTGGGAAAATGAATTTTTAGGCTTTCAAAATAGAAAATATGTATATGTTTTATGATACTGAAAATCAATGGAAAGCAGCCTATAATCGTTCACTAGTAAAATCTTTAACTTTTTCAAACTTTGTTTTTAACCATAAAAATTTTTAGTCTTGCCAAGAAAGGGAAAACCTTTTGGATCCATATAATAATCAAATTATTTCATTAACCCCCGATGCGACTTTTGAGGATGGTGCTACTTGCGAGGAATATACCAGATATAATGAATCTTGGTATAAATGCCAAGGTGAAAGATCGTTCTTGTAAGGCTTTTTCTTTCCATCTCAAAAAAGCATACGATTATCAAATTAATTTATTTGTAGCTCAATGAGACCTCGATGGTGGTATATCGCAATAGGAAATTGTGATGCTCAAAAAAATCAACATTCAATTTTACTTTATTTGGAATATAATATTTTAATGACTAATGCAAATGTAACAAATCGATGGTTTTATCATTTTTCTTTTGATGAATTTTGTAAGCCTTTTTTTATTATTTCATAGAATTAAATGAAGTCGATTTATTTAGATACGCTGCCAATTACAATAGCATTTATGATTTTCGAACTTATTTTGCTAGTTGTTTCTGTAGTTTTTACGTGTAAGTTTTTTGCTTTTTCGCTTACCAATTAAACTTTTCGTGTGCTTTTAGTTGATTCTTCTTTTTTTGAATAAAAAAATTTAACAAAAATCTAAAAAACTTAATGACTTTTGTAATTTCCATAATTATTTTTTATTTCCATTAAACCTGCGGCATAAAATTATTTTCCAAATTCTTTGAAACTACTAAAAATCTTTCCATTTTCTAAATTATTTACTTTACTCATTTGTTTTACAATTTTTCGTTTATATAAAAATATTTAAGCAAAACATTTTATAAGTTTTGAGGTGTAAAAAACAATTTTTTTTTAAGATATGTTGAGATCCAGAAACATGTTACACACAACATATAAAATATTTTTATATTCCATCGTTTTTGAATTTGTTGCTTTATCCCTTTGGTGGTTACATTATGATCGATATGCGGATGATGGAATGGGGTTTCCATCATTAAAAATGTGTGCCTAATTTTTCGGTAAATATTTTTAACCTTAAAAAATATTTTTTGTCAAAATACATTTATTTTTTTATTTTTAGTCAATTTGCAACGATAACTTTTATTTTCTTATTACTTTTGATAGGAAAAGGTTATACAGTCACCCGAGCAAGATTATCTTCGCGTGGAACAGTGAGATTATTTATTTTTATGATAATTTTTATTATGCTTGTTATTGCTACAGTAATATGGGAAGTTACAGTAAGTTTCTATTTATTTACTTTTTTTGCGGAAAAATTCTCAAATATATTTTAATTATAAATTTTAGCTTTTTGACCCCGCTGAAGTTACATACATTTCTGAGTCATTTCCATCATATTTTGTGCTTCTAGTTCGACTAATAGCTTGGATATGGTTTATTCGAGCCAGTGCAATTACAGTTCATAAATACCCTAGCAAAAGGACTTTTTATGCTGTAATGTGCTCACTTTTATCTTTATGGTAACATTTTTTCCAAAAACCATTCTTTTAAATTAAAAAAAAATAGTTTATTACTATTTTTAGGTTTATTGCGGGTCCAATAGTAACAGTATTCGCTAATTTTGTTTTGGATAATTGGGTTCGAGCTGAAGTGGTCCATGGCGTGGATGCTGGAGTTGTGGCATATGGATTCATTATTTTTCTTGTTTGTTTTTTTATTTATTTGTTTTGTTTATTTAAAACCAAACTCAATTCAATTTTGTTCTCATTTATTTATTTATTTATTTTAGGTTCTTACATGCCCTCTTCAAGATAATCGGTATTTTCCATATCATGTTAGAGCTAATCAAGTTACAGATTGCGATTTTCCTGAAAATGTTTATGAGGCAAGTTTTTTTTAGAAATGAGTGGGCGAAAATTTAAATGATAAAACTATTTTTTTTAGGTCCAATACACTGCCAATGGAGGAGCTGCCGCAACTATTTCCAGCGATGAAAATGAAAATGAGCATCACACTAATTCACCTTCATCAAATCCATCTTCAACGACCAATGTCGAATAAAAAAATAAAATAATACCCCGCATTCTAAAATTTTAAAGGAAGACCCCAAAAATAGTTATTTACACAACTACCATTTTCTTTGTAAAATTTTAAATTTTTTGAAGCGAAAAAAATATTGTAAATAAAAGTTTTAAAAATACCAAGAAAATTTTTTTTTGTTATTTAAAAAAAAGATTTAACGGTTGTTGAACATCGTCAATTTTTTTAAAGTTTGCATCTTTTGACGTCATTTTTAAGTCATTTCTAAAAATAGAGGCTTCGACTTTTTTCTTCTTCTTCATTTCATTCCATTTCACGTTGCCTTTGCTTTTAACCCAAAACCCACGAATCGAATTAATTCCCTTGTGCGTGAAAAAAAAACAAGAGAAAAAAAGTTTTTTACTTACTTATTCATTTTTTTTTCTAAATTTAAACGTGGGCCAAATTTAACTCTATGGACAAACAAGAAATTGTAAGAAAAAAAAGAAATTTAAGATTTGTAAAAATGTGAAATAACAAAAGACTGATTTCTTTCTATGTATGTACTTTTGAATCAACAACAAAAAAATTAATGAAAAATCACAAAATTTAAAAATATTAAAAACCGGAAGTTACAATTAAAAGAAAAAACAAACAAAAAAGATTTTAATGTAAGTCTGAGATCAACGTTTTTTAAAGTAAAAAATATTTAAAACTCGTGTAATTTTTTAGTTTGTTTTTGTATGTTTGTTTTCGAAAATATACACTATACAAAATTATGAGAACATCCATTTTTGAGATTTTCATTTAAAAAAATTAATTATTCCTCGCTCGGGTTTCTTTATTCATTCATCGCCTGCTTTTATATTTTGAAATTTATTTTCGCTTTCGTTCGAGATCGAGATTATTTACTGAAGGTATTATCGCCGATCTGGATCCAAAACTATATTCAATTGATGAAATTCTTGACATGCATGAACAATCTCCATTACGATCTTGGGAATCTCTTAATGGTGGACTCCAAGAAAAAATACCGTAAGCTAAAAATTAATTTTTCACTAAAAATGGTTTTAGAAGCTGGCGACTTACTGGTGCAATATTGCAAGCAATCTTCTGTTCTATTCAATTTTATAGTTTGAGCAGTGCCACCAGAAATTTTTATATTTCTCAACGAACATCCTTGTCCATTATTGGAATTTGCTTTTAATCCTGACGTCATTTCGCTTGTTTTATACGAACTTGAAATGGCTGATTTCATAAAGCATCGACCTTTTGTGCCATCATAAGTGTAACTAAAAAAGCAATCAAATTTTATGTTTAATTCTTTATTTTTTCAAATGTAAAAGTTTCAATTTTTATTAATATAAATTTTACTTACGCTAAACAACATTGAGTTCGAGCGCATTCCACGCAACATTGCTGTATGTCAGTTGCTGGAAATTCATCGTATGTTCCTCCTTCAAGTGCAATATGTGGCAAATAAAAACAATTTGAAGCTAAAAATGAAAATATTTTATTAACGTTAAAAAGTTTAACAAAAAAATAGACGTCAAAAAGTCAAAAAAAGTTGTAAAGTTTTCTTTTTGTCGTCCTTAAACGTCATCAAAGCGGAAGGGCAATTTCAGACGAGAAAAAAAATATGTAAAAAATAAGAAGCTGTCGACGTAAAACATATTTTTTTTGAGCCGTTTCTTGACCAAAGTCATTTCATGACACAAAAAGTTATAAATTATTTTTGATAAGCATAGCTAAGTCCCTTTTTAAAAGACTTCTTTCCAAAAAATGGAAAACCATTACTTTAAAAAAATTTTTACACAAATTTCGATGAAACAAATTAAATATTTTATAAAACTTAAAAAAGTCCAAAAATATTGAAGTTCAAGAAAAGATAAATCAAAAACAAAATTTTTGTTGCTGTAAAATATAGTAACCTTTTATGGTGGAAGCTCTCACGTTTTTAAAAATGACAATAAAAAACTTACAAACACTACATACAACCGGCATCAATAATAGCAATACAGCTCCAATACATTCTGATAACATAATAAAAGAATAAATTTTAAAACTTTTTATCACCCGGTTAAAAAAATTAGGTACAACGTTTTTTCTTTATCTTTATTTTCAAAAAGTCTTGAACCTATAAAAATAATAAAACATTAAATTAAAACAGCCATGAAAAAAATTAAGTTAAAAACAAAAAAGGGTCACGTCTAATTTGGCGCCGGAAAATAAACTTAAATAAAACAAATTTTAACACGATTATGGTGACCGGAAGCGGCGGCGGTGTATAAACAAGTTAAAAAATAAATCAGAAAAAAGAACTTGTTTGACTTGATTTTTTTTTTCATCATCATCGTCTCTCAAGCAAAAAAAAATTAACCGTATTTGCAACAACTAACTAGGAGGCAGTTGTTTTAATTTTTCGTTAGTTCTGCATTATTGGAAGCAAGGCCACCATTACTTTAGGGGAAAAAAGAAAAAAAATGCGTTAATTGAGGAAAAATTATTTTAGTTAGTTACTTAATTGGAAGAAGAAAGGAAGGAGGCAAAAAAAAAATTATGTCTTCTATGTATCTCTTTTTTTTTTTTTGATGGTGACAGAATTTATTTTAACGTCGCCTTTTTAACGGTTGCGGTGGCGGTGGCGAAAAAGGATTAGAAAAAACATTAATGTTGGATTCAAAAAGAAACGTAGAAATAACAAAAAAACAGGAGGGGCCAAAAAAAACTTTATTTTTTTCGCTGCATATTTTTTGCAGAAAAAAAAAATGAATACGTCAAATAAAATAGCTCAAAATTTTATTTTGACATTGACTTTTTATAATATCATTTATTTATTTTTTTGAGGAGTTAGTTATATAAACTTAATTATAAAAAAAAGTAATATATTGATGGGGGTTCAACGCCTGAATTCTCACGCCTAAAACAAATGAAAAAGGGTTTTCTTAAAAATAAAATTAAACGTAAAAGTGGAGGAGGCAAAAAAGTTTCTAAGAAAAATAAATGAAAGAGTTTTGAAAAGAGTGATAAAAAACAAAAAATAAACTAAACTAAAAAAGGCAACATTAGTTTTCAAGAATGACGGAATGGGAGGTTAGTAAACAAGCAAGAAAGTTAAAGGAAATGGAAATAAAAATTTAAGCGATAAAATTTAAAATACAATACTTTAACAAAACAAAATGTATCTATTAAAGAAATGAAAATTGACTAATAAAAGTCCGACTTTATCGATAATATTTAATTACTATATTTTTGTTATTTACAAATTCCAAAAATTCCTTTTTGCTTACCATAACTAAAAATAAAATCAGCTGTCTTTATTTAACAAATTATTTTTAGTAACATTACTCAACAATTAAACCCTAATTTTTTATTCATGTATCAAAAAAATTATCAATATAAAGAAAAAGAAAATAATAATAAGATAGTGTTTACAAATTCTTTATCTTACAAAAAAAATATGGTGGCTTTTGTCCTCTTTTTTTATAAATAATAAATTGCATTAAAAATCACTGAAATTAATCAACTTTATCTTTATTAAGAACAGGAAATAAAAAAAAAGACATTAACACAATAAAGTGCAAATACGTGCATAAAAGTGCGAAGAATCCTGAATTAAGGAATTGGAAAAGAAAAAAAGAAGCAATTACATTCGCTATCGAATTATGTGATTCTCTCTTTTCTTAATTACATTACAATCTTTATTTTTGTCTATCGAAGAAAAAAAAATGGTAAAGAAAATATTGGAAAAAAACTTTTAAAGGTTGAAAAAAAAAGTAAAGAGAAACAAGTTCGGTGACATTTTATAGAGAAAATTGAAGGAGGAAGAAAAAGCAAGAAGCTTGAATGTCATCTCTTTGACCTTTTCAAAGCCACGTTATAAGTTTTGAAAAGAAAGGAATACTTCAGTATGTTTTTAGATATTTCTTTTTTTTTTTTGACATAAAGTTTGAAACCTAAATCCTCTCTTAAAAAAACTTTTTAATGGCAAGCAAAAACAATGACCTAAAATTTGAGTTAAAAATGTCAAAGCTTTTATTTTATGTTTTGAAGAAAGAAAAAAACAATTATATTTCTAACTAACTTTTTATAAAGAGGGAGGAAATTATGACATAGAAAAATAAAACATAACTTTTTTTAATGCCATTTATAGTTTCCGGGAAGTAGGGTGTTTTATGTTTCTACCAAAAAATTGAAAAATAAAAGTAAATAATTTGAAAACTAATTCAAAGAATAAAGTAATTTTTAATGTATCAGATAAAAAAAATTTTAGTAAAAAGTTTTATTATGACACTTTTACGATTTTCTTGGAGGTCATTTTTAAGGGTCATAAAATGAAGTAAAAATAAGTGTACAAGCACCACCACAAAATTAAAAAAACATGGGTGAGTTATTTAAATTGGCAACAAACATAGCCATAAACACATTAGGACGCACACAACAAAAAAATTATGAGTGAAAACCCAAACACAAAAAAATATTAAGAGGTTATCAGCGATAGAAAAAAAAATTGAGACTCCTGTGCAAAAAAGGGTTTTTTTGCATTCATTGATTGATTAAGTTTTTTGAGGAAAACAAGAAAATAATTAAGAGCTACTCAATTTTTTTTTGTTTTTGTTGTAGGTTTTAATAGAAAAAAATATTAGTTATTTTATTAATTAATTTATTGTTTATTTTCTTATTAAAAATAATTAATAATGGATCGTAATAAAATAAAATTAATTTGGTTAACCATAGTTTTGATTATCTCTGCTGGGGTTCAATGGAAATGGAAAACTGCTAATATACCTGAACATTTACTTGGACATCCAATGGCATTTCATGAAAATTTTGTTACTGAAAAACTTCATAAAGAATTATTGGAACTTATAAAAAGAGTTAAAAATTTTCCAACCAATGCTAATGATCTCGTTGTAAGAGTTTTAGTTTTTATTGGTTTTTATATAACTTTTTTTATCAAAAAAGCAAACGATTAAATTTAAATTAGTTTTTATCTGTGTTTTTTAGTATTATAATCGAACTTATGAACATATTGGTGAAGCAATGAAAAGACTTAAAAATGGAGAATGCCCGAGTTCTTATTTAGTTCCTAATAAAGATGGAACTAAATGTGTATTTCCTGGAAGATTTGATGTGGCATATCATTACATGAAATATGGCGGAATTGATGGGCTCAAAGAAAAATATGAAATCCTTGCATCAAGGATGCAAAGTTTTGGAAGATATATTTTTGAATTAAATGATTATCCAGCGATGAAAGAAATATTTACGTCAAAAAAGTTTTTAAATGATGCCCTTCAAGTTTGCCCTGAAAATAAACAAATTTTGGAACCTTTTCAATATCATATTATTATTCAAGTAAAAAAAGTTTTTGTTAAATTACAATTTAAATAATGAATTTGTAGGTTCCTGGCCAAGTTGTGCCAATACATTTGGATGCTCCATATTTTACAGATGCTTCAAGATTTCAATATCCTGTTTGGTTATTAGTTGCCATGACTGGTTCAGGATTGTATAAAGATAAATTTATTGACCAAGTCCAGGTAAGGATTTAATATGTATTTTCAATAACTGTCTCCATAGTTAAGAAAGTAAACAAAAGTAGTTCTCAAAATTTCTAGCAAATTTATGCAAATTTTAAAAAATCAAGTTTACTTGTTAATTTTAGATTTTTTTCTTTTTCGAATGCTGAAAAGTTAATGTTATTTAAAATTTATTTGACAACGCTATTCATTTATAACGCTTTTATTTTTTTGGCTTAAATTGACCGGAAACATGGCGGTATCCGATAGAATTTTTTCGAATGCCGCCACAATAATAACTTTGTGCCATATTTTTCCTAATTTTTTATTTTAGAAGCTTTGCTTCCATTAAACTTCGATTTTAAATTTCTAAATGTTTTTTAGGTTGTAATAAACCTTCATGAATGGAATAGTACCACAAATGGCGGTCAATTTGCATATTATCCAAAGTAATTGTTTTTTCCATCATTTTGCGTTCAACATATTTTATATATTATTTTTTATAGTAACACTCTTAAACCCATTAATGTTCAACCTCTTCCACGAAGTGCAACAATTATGGATGGAGCTAAAACCATTCATGCTGCAACTATATATAAACCAAAAATAAGACCTCCAAGTTTACCTAAAAATGCTTTTAATGTTTTGGAATATATTGGAGATGAAACTTGGATTGTAACATCCGATGATAAAGAAATCAAAACGTAAGTAATTTCTATCTGTTTTTTTTCTGATCTTTAAAGCAAAGAAATGTTTTGTTTTGATATTTTTCTTTAATGCAAAAAAAATCCCCGTTTTTGTTTTTACATAAAAAATGAAAAAGAAAAAAACTAAGGCAGACTTTGATTCTAAAAAATCTCTTTGAAAGCTTTTTTTATTTAATGTTTTGAACAACATTTTTTTTACATTTTCAATTTTCAAAAGGTGTGCTTTTTTGCTTTTAAAGATTTTCTTTATATTTTTTTCTTCTCTCTGCATGATGATTTGGCACAAAAAAAAGTTTTTTAGTCTTTTGACATTTTCATTTCTAAGGAGTTTGGGGTTAAAACGTGTGGAAGAATTAAGTTTTAAAAAACCAATATGAATTTATTTTTTTTTTGCGGTCCACAAAAAAATAAATAAAAATATGAAAGAAAAGCAATGTTTCACGTATTTGACTTTTTAACTTTTGGCGGCGGCGGCAACGTGACAGTATTTTTTTTTCTTTAAGGACAATGGCAAATCCCCCAACTTTTTAAAATCATAATGACGCCATAGGCTTTGTGCTTATTCCTTTTCTCTATTTTTTTTTGAGGACACTTAAAACTAAAAAGCAAGAACAAGAAGCTTGTGCCTTTTTTAATTTTCGGAAAAAATAAAAAACATGAAGTAAAAAAAGAAGCTTAAACAAATACAGCGAACGATTTCAATTTTTCGCTGTCGGTATTTGAGGGTGGTAAAAACAGAAACAAAAAAAAGAAGAAAGAAACCACGTGAGAAAAGACATAAATAAAACAAAACAAAAAAGAATTAGTAGCAAAGTTTTTTTAGAATGAATGAAGAAATTTAATGACATAAAACAAAGAAGAAAAAAGTTTTTAAAAAAAAGATAAGCTCATTTGGAAGCAGCAACAAGCAACGACGACAACTTAATGCTAAAAACTTTTTTTGCATCTTCTGATTTTTTTTCGTTCGATGAAAATAGAACTTTAAATGTGTGTTTAACGACTACGACTGCGCAGGAGTAAAAAAATAATCAGTTTTGCATGTTGAATGAAAGGAGGAACATTTTTTGGAATAAAAAATATAACTTTACTTTTTTTAAATTTCCGGCGGTTGAAAACCAACTTTGTATCAGCAGCGGCGCCAAGGTATAAGCCGATAATCTCTTTAGTTTTTTCTTTGCATTTTTTCATAATAAAAAAAAGTTGAAGAAATTTTAAAATAACTATTGCGCAAGAAAAAAATTTGAAAAAAAGTTTTATTAAAATTATAAGCATTTTAAATTTTATTTTTTAGTTACAAAACCGATGACCTTCGAATAACTGTAGTTTATCGAGCAAAATGTTTTGAAACTATTGAAAAAAGAGATGAATATAATCAATGGTATCAAAATGCAACATTAGATCAAGTTCGGCCCGTTCAAGAAATTGTTGATGAATTAAAAAATGAACTTTCAAAACGAAAAAACATCGATCGTAAAAGTTTGGATGAAATGGAAATCGTTGATTTGGCTGCAGCTTTTATTGAAGAATTTATTTCTTATCCACTTCCATCCAATGCTATAATGCCATATAATTATTGTGTTTTAATTAAAACACATCCCAAATTAGAACCATATTTACGGTATTTATGCTAAACTATTTTTTTAAAGTTGTTTTTGGTCTTTGATACTTTTAACATTTTTTTATTTTTTTAAATTTCTTATAACACTTTTGTCTGTTAATGTTTTTTATAAAATAAAAATAAATTATAAAAAACTGTTTATTTTGATTTATTAAAAAGATCGGATCTCGAGAAAAAGCTTTAAAGCATTTTTTTCTCGTTCATTCGCTCGCTTCATGAAAAATAAAAACAAAATAATAAATTTTTTGTTTTTCTGATTCCGACGATGCTTTTTTGCTTTCGTAAAAAAAAAAGAAGAAACAATTATTTATTGGAGAAAAAAATAATAAAAGAAAATAAAATACAATATACAGTCTGATGTAGGGGATTCCTACTACATTTAATAACCAGCTTTTATTAGACGCACACGAGAATAAACATAGACGATGTAAAGTTAGTAACGTATAAAAGACAAGACAAAAACTAGGAAGAGTGAAATCATTTTTAGGCTGCAGCATTTCGCTGCTTCATATTTACATTCAGACATATAAAGCCAACTTCCCACATCACGTCCCCCTAGTTGTAAGTCTCTTACAACTACAGCATGTTCTTATTAATCACGCTCCAATCATTCCAATAGCTTTCAATCCAATTCCTTTAGTTTTCCATGTACCAGTACATTGTTTCGTACCTGAATCAAGTACTACGAGCTTCTCACGACGATGATGTTTCCGCTGCTCTTCCTTCCCTGGCACAAGAATCTCATGCCCTTAAATCTTCAACACCTTTACATTCTCCTTAGATAAACACAAAATCAGAACATGGCCATAACCATAAAGCGTTGCTGACCTGTATCGTACTGTTCTCCGTTTCCACCCCCTTTTAGATCGTCCGTGAAATAAGGCAGGAATTACATCATGGAGGTTAACCACATCATACTCACCAGATTCTGATGGTACAGTACATACATAAAACAACCTTTCTTCCGGTTATCAGTCTTCTGATACCTGTTTTATCTTCGTATAATCTCCTTCCCTAGAAGATGAATCATCTTCTTTACCATGATTGTAACATGCGAACACTTGGTTTCCCTATTCTCGTAATTGTTTCAGCGTATCAACATGCACTACGTCTTACTGGTAAATCGGAACCAATGATTCTTTTTGCGCATCCATTGCGGCTTACCGGCAACCATTTCATCACTTCCAAGTGACTTTTTTAGCACACGACCCGTGCGTCTTATAGGCAAATCACCGCCTCGGGAAACCAGAAGCTTATCCAAATTACCACAAGCGAAATTACTACGACCTGAACGTGAACGCTGTAACCTTCGAATAAAATGTTTCATTTTATCAACTTGCTGCCTCCTTGATTCTTTAGCATCACCAGCACAAGCAATAATCTTCAGTTTTAGCTATCAAGTTGCAACCTTACTTTTTCAAATTGCTATCTAGTTGCAAACTTTCCTTGAAATTGATTCAATTTCAACTAACCACAACGACCTTCTAACTAGCCGAGAAACTTGTTTCAAGCTTCTAACGATGCAGATCCAAATCAAATTTCAATGGGTTCAACAAAAAACGAACTCGTCTTTTTGTGATCCAACCAAGCCTCAAACCAAGCACGCAAGTATCGATCTCGACACTCCTCGTCACCACTGATGTAGGGGATTCCTACTACATTTAATAACCAGCTTTTATTAGACGCACACGAGAATAAACATAGACGATGTAAAGTTAGTAACGTATAAAAGACAAGACAAAAACTAGGAAGAGTGAAATCATTTTTAGGCTGCAGCATTTCGCTGCTTCATATTTACATTCAGACATATAAAGCCAACTTCCCACATCACAGTCATTTTTCATTTTTCTCTGGAAGTCGGAAATCTTTACAAAAAAATGAAGGCGAAGAATTTGAAAAGTTTTGAATCATCATGGCGCCAAAATTATTGGAAGCATAATTGTCTATGTCTCCAGATACTCGATTAAAAATAAATTTAGTGTTTTTTTCCTTAGTCATACATTTTTGAGATGTGCGTTGTTGTTTTGAAGGAAGTGTCTAAAACAGTGTGACACGCCTCCGCCACATGAGGCGCCTCCATCGTCTCGGAGGCGAGAGGCCAGGCTATAAAAAAAATCCTCCCACTGGTCTAAAGTTGATAAGATGTTGTAAATTGCGTGGAAGCTGCATGTGACTACTATGTATAGCAATTTTCTACTGATAACTTATTTTTTTTTCTTAGTTGTTTCTTTTTTTAAACACCATCTATAAAAGTATAATATAAGTAAAAAATTTATGATTAATGATTAAATTTACTTGCGTCAAAAAGCTTCATTTTTCTCCTTGGAGATGCAAAAAATAGTCTTAATATTTACACCTTTTTTATTGTGGTTTAGTTGATTTTTGAAAAACAAAATAGAAGACGACGACATTTTTGTGAGAATGAGTAAGCATATTTTAAACACCTGCAATATATATTTTTTGTTTTGTATTTTTTTGTTTTGTTTATTTTGAGCTTGTTAACCAAAAATTAAATATAATGCTTCCATTTTTTTTATTTTGTTGCAAAAAAATGAGAAATTAAAGTATAAAAATTTTTGATTTTATCTATCACGTTTTAAAATTTAAGGTTTACAGAATTTATTTATTTTTAAATTTACTCTTTCTTTTTTTTTTGTCTAAATATCAAACGTCTGGTTTTTTTTTTATTCTTTTCCATCACAGCCATGCTTCTTTTTCTCATTTCACTTTGGAAGAAGCTTATGGTAAATAAATAAATACGGTAGCTGCTTAAAAAAGAGCTTGTTTCTTTGTTTTTTTTCTTTGTTCACTTTTTTTAACCTTTTGACTTCCAAGAAGAATTAAGCATCCGCTGCTGTTTGGCTGGTAAAGAGACAACAAAACAAAACTTAAAAAAACAAATTCCTCCACGTGAGTTTTTTTTTTATTCTCATTTGTTCAGTCTTTGATGGTGAAGGTTTGATTCCGCTTCATCCTAACAAAAAATAATTCCTTTACCTATTAAATATTTGTTTTTGAAAGAGCTCAGTTCTCAAGCTTTAATTCCGCACTCCTGGTTGAGAGAAAAAAAACAAACGAGCTGAGCTGCTTGTTTGGGTAAATATAATTCAAAACTGCTTTTATAATTGTTTTCAAAAAAGAGGAGTTAAATTCGAGATGGAAAAAATGTGCGAAAATTGAATTTTTTTTATTGCTGTTGTTTTTTAATGGTTTAGATTGTTGCTTGGGTGGAAATGATGCGCATTTTTTTCGAGAATAACAACTTTTTCCAAGCTTTTGCTTTTAAGGTTTTTAAATTAACCCCATAAAAGTTTTTTTTCTTCTCATGGTGCTTCGTTGTTTTATCACGGGAAAAAGTAAAGCTTCCGGCGCAATTAAAAAAAACTCTCCCTCTTTTATTTTTTAATCTTATTTAAAACTTTTTAAGCTTCAAAAAAAACACACAGAAGCTTGCTTCCATAAAGCAAAGCGAAGGAAAAGAAATATGTAACCTTTAAGCTTAAATGAACGCCAGAAAAAAATGAAACATCAGAAAAAAAGAGAAGCAGAAAAAAACAACGGTGGCCTTTTTCGTTTTTTGAAATCAAAAAATAAGCTTCTTGCTTGGGAAGCGGGACGCATTTTATTTTATTTTATTATTTTTTTTTTCGCGCGGTTTCCATGTTTTGAAATATTTATGTTCTTTCTCACACATAATTTTTTGTTTTCTGTTTGTTGTTGTTGCTTGCTTCTAAAAATCATTCTGTTTTTTTTCTTTGCCACTTTTTTCTGCTAAAAAAAATGAAAGAATTAAAAAAAAAGAAGTTTGTTGTTTGATGTGTCTGAGGTTTCAGAAATTAATTTCGAAAACAATACGATTATTACATTTTTACCTTTATTATTTTTTGTTTGTTAACTCCTTCATAATTTTGACTTTGACTTTTAAAATAGCTTCTATGGCCTTGAAAAACAAGAAACATCAAATTTTTATTCTTTGCAAAAATAATGTTTTTAGTTTTTTACTCTCTTCTTTTTTGGCCATTGACTCTCTTTTGGTGGTCACTCTCATATCTAATATCTAAAAACAAAAATATTAAATAAAAATGACTTCCATTTTTGTCTTCTAAAAATAATTCTTTCATTTTTTAGCTTCTGCTTCTCGCTGTCAGCTGCTGCAAGCTTTTTCATTGTGTTAGCTTTTGAATTAGCCTTCCTTCTTTTATTTCTGCTCTATTTTTTTTTATCGAAGTTTTTCATCAAAGAAAAAAATGAATTTAAAAAAAAATGCCGTTGTCAACGATTCTCTCTGTTTTTCTTCTATTTTTTTTTATTTATTTTAAGTAAGCTAAAAAACGAATGAGTGAGGGTGGCATCCATTTTTTTGTTATCCTTCTTGTTGCTCAACGACAACTAAAGCATTCATTTTTTTCTTCTTCAGAAATTTATTTTGAGTAGTAACCCTTCTATTTCAAAATATATATGTGTAGCTTTTTTTGAACACCAGATGGCTTTGGCAAATGATGACTTTATTTTATTTTTATTTATTTTTTTTGAAGCGCGCAGAGAAATAAAGAGATACTTTGTTTTGTTTTTTAAAATTTTTTTCATGATTTTTTTTTCTTTTTCAATTTCAATTCGGGCCAGAAAATAAATTGAAATGTTTTGTCTAAACTGAATGAAGAACGATGATTGTTCAAAGTTTCTTTTTTCTCTTTCTGTTTTTTTAAATACCAAATAGATTTCATTTTTCCAATCGTTTTTTATTTAAATACATACAGCTTTTCTTGGTCTTTAAAAAGCTCAAAATATATTTTTCCCATCGGCAATAATATGGTTCTCTAGAAACTTTAGTCAACATTCATTTTTTTTCTTCTTCTGTGTGTTTGTCTATTCTCCTTATTTTTGTTGTTGTTCATCATAACACTGATTCTCTCTACTTTTTCCCAGTCTCCTTTCCTTCTCTGAATGCCATATTTTTTTTTCTTATGTTTTTTTCTTCTTCTCCAAGCCTCTTCTTTGCGGGATGCATTTCTTTGCATTTTTTGTGGGCCTAAAAAAGCCGTTTGCATTCATTCTTTTATTTTTTTATCGCCGCAAGAATTACTACTCTGAGTACACAAAGAAATGTATGTACTCTCTTTTTCTAAATGTAATGGTTTTAAATATACTGCTACAAGCTAAAAGGCAAGCAAACGAGTGTATGTCTTCTTGAAGCAAAGAAAGAAAGAAAATTACGAAAAAAGAGAGCCCATCCCATTCCTCTGTGATTGACATTGTACGCGTATAGAGACCAGCCCAGTTTTATGACGGCAACAACAACCGCAGCTGTAATATTCTCTTGCTGTTGCTTCCCGGGCTTGACGGCGGCCGCCACTTCTATGCTTGCTTTTTTTCCTTTCTTCTTTATTTTTTATTTTTTTGCTTCAATCGACGAGACGACGGCTTCTGCCCTTTGCCTTCCTATTCTTTTCCCCTCTATACTCCTCGTCTCCTCGTATGTTATCGTTATTTAAGCTCCACCTTTATATATTGCGCGTAAAATACATAGGCACGTAAGCAGCAAGCTAAAAAGCAAGCGAAGAGTCTTTGCATAAGAAAATAGAAGAAGAAAAAAAAAGTTAGTTAGAAAATTTGTATGGGAAACAAAAAAAAAACTAAAAGAATGAGAAGAAAAAAAAGAGCTAAAGGCGAAGAATGATTTTGATCTGAGATGGCAAAGAAGACAAATAACACCGCCAAGCCGCCGCCGCCGTTTCAATCTTTGGTGTTTGTCTTGGGGGTTCAAAAAAAAGAGGGATCAAGAGAGAGAAATGCTCCGCCCTTTATTTTTTTCTTTGATTTCTAGCTTCTTTATGCTTACTGCTTTCTTTTTGCTACATATTTATTGCGATCGGGCGAAATAAGTCTCTTTCCTTTCCTTCCTTTTTTCATCTTTTCTTCGGGCGCCAATCGGCTGTCTCAAAGGAAAGAAAAAATGAATAATGCGCAACCTTTTTTTCGAACATTTTTTTTTTGGTTGGCGCGAAATAAGCTTTTTACTTAGTTACTTTATTAAGAAATTTAAAAAAAGATCGTTTTTTTTTTCAAAATAAACCAACCTTTTTGTTCTCATTTCAAACTATTTGCGCGCGCTGTTAATTTTCAAAAGGCTACATAAGTTTTTAAAAAGGTGGAAATTATTTTAAAAAAATGTTACAAAAAAGTTTTTTTTTATAGGTAACTAAAACTTACCGTAAATTTGGAACGCTTTTTCACTAAAAATATTTTTTTAGAAGATATGATAGAAAAATGCTGGTTAAGTTATTTCTTTAAAATCGTATGCAAGTAATATATCATTGGTATATTCGACTATTTTAAATGACGTTAATTCTTATATTATTAAATGCTAGTGAAATGATTTTTGTTTTGTTCTATTTTCAATACTTTTGAACTTTCGTATCAATGATGCAATTTTCATACAACAAAAATTTTGCCATAATTTTCGAACTAGAAAAAAGTTATTCTATTTTTAAGCAAATTAATTTTTTCCTCCTGTTGTGCTTGAGCTCATTGACCGAAAAGAAGCCATTTATTAATGCTCCCATTCATTTATTCTATAATAAAAAAATACTATTTTCTACATAAAAAAAAATTCAATTGTAATTGAGCCAAATTTATTTTTTGAATCATTTCGCTCGAAAATTTTGTATTTCTTCATTGCCTTTCTTTCTTCTTCCATGACGCATTTTCGGGATTGCTTGATTCTCTTCTTTTTTCTCACTTTTTAAAATTAAAACTTTATGTAAACCTTTTTTCTTACTAGCTACGTACTTTTTATTTTTTTTGCACAAGAGTTTTGCTCTCAAAATTTTCAAATCACTTTCTTCACTACTTTTTTTCTTTAAGAATTTATTCGGCAATTGCAATATTTTTTGTGACAAAACGTGCTTTTAAGAATTTTAAAAATACGTCATAAGAACAGAAAAATGGAGAAAAAAAATATTTGGCAAATGAGTTTTTTTTTCTCTCATATTCTTTTTTAACAAACCATTGGCATGCAAGTCCTCTAAAAAAATGATAACAAAAATTTTAGCTTCTCATAAAAGCTGATTTTTTTCTTTCTTGCTTTTACCTACATTTTTTTCTCAATCTTTTGTCAGGTGTTCAAACTCAACCACTTTCTTCTTTTTTTTTTTTTGTCCTCTTGCCATAGGCAAAATTTCTTCTTTTCGAACAAATTCTTACAAGCTTTTCTTTTCTCTAAAAAAGTAAGGAAGAAAAAAGACTACAATTTTTTTACATAGCTAGCTTGCATGCGAAAACGAGTATGCATGTATGCCATCCGGCGTGAAGAGTGAAGCAGTAGTAGTTGTTACTACTCTTTGCCTCAAGAAAAAATAGGAAAAATGATGTTGACGACTGACGACGGCGGCAAAAACATAGGAAGACATTTTTTTTTCTTGCGGCTTGTCGCCGCTTTTTCTATTGCCGCCGCGTGACAGATTCATGTTTTTTTTTGCAAATTTTTTTCCATGCTTAAATAAAAATAAAAAAAGTTATGTTCTCTTCCCTCTATTTTTTTTCTCATGAAGACGAAGTCCTGAAGTGTTCCAACAAACAACCAACAAACATGAGGGCACTATTTTTTTTATTCTTGAATTTCGAAGGCAAATAAAAAATAGAAAGTTTTTTATTTTTTTTATTTTTAGGTGAAGCGCATGATTTTTGTTTTGTTTCATTTATTTACTAATAATAATGAAAAAATAATGACGCAATTTTTTAATAATTTTGTGATTACATTTTTTTTTATGGAGGAAGATGTCATGTTTTTTAAGAGACCACTGCCAACAAAAAAAATGGAGAGCTTTTGCTTATTGTTTTTATATTTTCTCAAAAAATAGACTTTTATATTTATTTAAGTACAACGTGTTTTTTTCTGCCTATTTTTAGTTTCATTTATTTTTATATTTTTTACTTTCGTGGCAATATTTTTTTTTTGACGTTCGAGTATTAAATTAATTTTTTATATTTTTTTTGTTATTTTTATTTCTTTTATAACTTTTTTTAGTAAATCGGTTATGAGCAGTAAAAATAAAAATTTATTACGATTACCATTTTCAAATGAAGATAATGGCGGCGTCCATCGAGCCGTATACGAAGCCGCTTCATCCAATGCTGATGATGATGATGATATGGATGGGGAAGGAAATGGTGGAGTACAATCTCGTGTTACATTTAGTAATGAATCCATGTTATCTGTAGCAGGAGGAGGCCAGCAACAACAACAACAAAATGGTGGCAGTAATGGTAGTAGTGATGATGTAATTGATAGCTTTGTACCGGTTGAAGAAATTAAACGGGAAGGATGGGATAATAAAACTCAATTTTTAATGGGCGTTATTTCATATGCCGTTGGCCTTGGAAATGTTTGGCGCTTTCCATATTTATGCCAGAAAAATGGTGGAGGTTAGTAGTAATTATTTGAATATTCAAAAATATTACCTAAGGAAAATAATTTATTATATTTGCATTTGGCTACATTAATTTATGCAAAAAAGTGGCAATTTAATTTCAAACAAAGTGCAAGAAATTATTGCGTTGTAAAAAAACGTAAATTTTCTAAAAATAAATGTAGTATAAAAAAATACGCACTTTTTTGCATTAGTTTTTATTTGCATCTTTTTTGTTAGCAACGCCAATTCAAATACATGTTTTTTTACCACAAAAAATTCTTACTTACCAATTTTATTATAATTCGAATATTAGCCTTAGATTTTTCTTTATTATTGAATGGAACCCTTTTTCTGAAAAATCTTTAAAAAATCCTTAAAAACGCAAACTTTTTTCTCATTTATTTATTAAATTTTTACATTGAAGTAAAAAAAAATAATGCCGTTGTTCATTTTCATTTTCTTCCGGGTTTTTTAGATTTAAAAAAAATGTACTCTATTTTTCTTTTTTCAAAAAAAGAAAAAGAAAAGAAAGTTGTTAAAAAGTATTTTAAATTTATTTATCCAAATTTTTTATATATGAGTTTTTTTTCATTTCCAAACTTTAAGTTGATAGTTTTCCCTTGATAATTTAAATTTATTTTATCTAGTTTTTTAAGCCTTTTTTACTTCTGGCAAACTTCCTGTTTTTATTTAGAAATTTAGCATGAATGCATGCGTATTTGCACTTAAAAAAGTTCGAATTTAATTTTTTTTGTTAAAAACAAATACATTGTTTCTAAATTTTAAGAAAGTTGATAACCAACCTTAGATTAACGCTTTTGACCTCAAAATTTTAAGTTTTCGTTGTTATTTCTAATTTTTTTTGTCGTTTTTCTTTTTGTTGAAAAAAAAACACTAAAATTTTCATTTTGAACAAAATTGTTTGAGGGTGGATGGAAAGAAGAAGCAAGGAAAGCAGCTGTTTAACTTTTTTTTAAATATATATTTCGTCTTTCCTTTTTTTTTCCTCGTGTACGCTTACATATCAAAATCATGCCAACTAACTAACAAATAGCTAACTATTGCTGCGAGTTGAATGAATGAAACTAAGTATTGGAACGCAAGAAAAATAAGATAGGATAGATTTTTTGGGATATGCACCGACGACGACGCAAGCAACAAGCAAATAGCAAATAGTTCTAAAGCTATTAGACACATTTTGTTTCTCTTCATTTTCTAAATGACGAAGACAACGACGACGACGACGACAAGCAGCTGTGCAAAAGCTTATATCTCTCAGATATAGGAGCTGAGCTCACTTGAATGGTGATGATGACAAGCAGGATGAGAGAAGACCGATGAGAAAAAGAGGATCATAGTGAGGGTTTTTAATAATGAATAACTCATTCAATTTTTTGAGGGATCAATATTTAAAAGAAAATTTTAAAAAATGTCAATAAATTTGTTGAAAAATTTGAAATCGAAATATGCAAATTTATCTAAGTAAAAAATAAGTAAAATCGATGTAAAATTCCATAGACAGCCAAAATTAAAATTAAAAGCAGGCAAGAAAAAATTTAAAAAGCACACGATAAAATATACAAAAATTTAAAAATCCTTGAATTTCAAAAATTTCCATAATATTATTTTCTTTCAGGTGCATTTTTGATACCATATTGTATTATGATGGTATTAGAAGGAACGCCATTATTTTTAATTGAATTGGGTATTGGTCAACGATTACGTACGGGTCCCGTAGGAGTATGGAATGCAATACATCCATATCTCGGCGGTGTAGGGGTTTCAGCTGCAATTGTTTCATTCCTTGTTGGCCTTTATTATAATGTCATTATTACGTGGTGTGTTTATTATTTGTTTAATTCATTTACATTAAATCTTCCATGGGGTGTAAGTTTTTTAAATTCGGAATTACTAGAATTTGTTTAAAAAATTTAATTTTATTTTTGAAAAAAATTTGAATAAAAAATTTTTAAGGAATGTCCCAAAGAAGCTAATGGAAGCGTAGTGATTGAATGTGCTCGATCAACTTCGCCAACTAAATATTATTGGAATCGAAAAGCTATTGATACATCTGCGTAAGCCATTTCTTTAAAAAAGCTTCTTTTTTTTTTATTTGCTTCCGCCATTTTTTTTTGTTGTTGGATGAGGAAGCGTGATTTTTCTTAAAAAAAAGAGAAGATAATAAAAAACTATTAATTGATTGGGGGAGTTTATTAATGAAAAAAAGCAATAAAGGTACAGCTGTCTCGAAAATTATTTTTATCCAGGGATGAAACTGATGCCAATTTTTTGTATGGAAAAAAACTTTTCTTTAGGATTTGGGCTTTAGGGATTCTAGCATGACAGAAAAAAATCTTTTTATTACTTCTTTTTTTATTGTTCCAAATTAGTGATAAAATTAGAAAAATTTTCGAGTAAGAAAATAAACTTTAGTTTATGGAAAGTTTGAATTCAGAAAATTAAAGTTATTTTTAAAAAGGTTGTTCTTTTAGGTCAGAGAATCATAAAAAAATTTTCTGCTTTTAATGGATAAGTTTTGCTTTTTTGAACCGTGTAAAAAAACACTTTTTTTAATTCTAAAATTGCTTTTTTGGTTTCTAAAAATCTGCTACTTGCTAATTAAAACTATTTACTTCCTGTGTGATTTAAATTCAAACATAAATCAACACTTTGAAAAAAGGCAATTTGTCATTGTCTCGTGTCATTAAACTAAGAAATAAAAAGAATAGAAAAAAGTTTTCAGGATGCGTAGTTTTGAGCCTGTACTTAAGTTTCTTTGTTTTTCTCTAAAAAAACTGTCGTGGGTGGCAAAAAAATAAAAACATTTTACTATTTTTTAAGTAAAAGTAAAAGCTTTAAGACGATTGTTAAATTATTAATGGCTAAGAAAAAATGAAAAACACACAATCATAGATTCAATTAATAAATTAAATTGCACTTTTTTTATTCAATAACAAAAAAGCTTTAATTCTTTATTTTATTATATATTTATAATTTTCAGATCGATTGGTGATTTTGAAGGTTTTAATATGCATATGACCGTATGTTTAATACTTGCATGGATATTAATTTATCTTTGCGTCATGAGAGGTATTAAAACCAGTGGAAAGGTAAGCAGCCATCGAGAGAGAAAAAAATTTCTTCTAGCAAATAAATATTTCAAAGATTACTAAACTACTATTGACTTTTCAACGTCAGAGCAGCAAGAAAAAAAAAGTTAGCAACAGCCCGCAGAAACAAATTGCGATTTGGGAATTTTTGGTTCACAACCACGTGGAAACTCTTTTCACTTTTTAGCTTCATTCTTAAAAACTTTTTTTCTGCAAAAAAAAAAAAAAGAAAAGCTTTAACAAAAAAAATTTTTTTGTTGAATGAAACAAACATTTGCTTTTTACTTTGATGGCGCCAGTCTACTTTCTTTCTTTTTATTTTATTTTAAACATACTTGAAAGTTTTTTTTTCTTGAGTGACTAGGAGTGAGAATATGCGTCATTTGAAAAATGCTTTAAGTTTGACTAAATTCATGGATCACTTAGCTGGCTGCTCTTAAGGAAAAAACTTTTTTTAAATCAAACACCCACAAAGTACATAAAAGAAAATAGTAATCAAGCAGAACAAAATTTAAAAAATTAAGCAAAAAATAAAAATGCAAATTTATAATAAAAATAGAGTTTAAAATATTAGTATTTTTAGGTTATGTATATAACTGCAACATTTCCATATGTTGTTACAACAGCTTTTTTGGCTCGTTCAAGTACCCTTGAAGGAGCAATGGATGGATTACTTTATATGATTTCACCTGACGTATGTTTTTTTATTTGAAAAATTAAAATTGCAATGAATTAAAATACATAAATCAAAGGAAAAGAAGTAAAAAAATATTAATTACCCAAAAAAGGGATTTTATTTAAAAAAAAAGGTGCTGAAACTATAGATCAAAATTATTAAAATTAAATATTCGGCTAATAAATTTTCCAATTGTCTTTGAATTATTGAAATTTTAAAAATTTGAAAGAGTGAGAAGCCGAGTGTTTCGTTTTGTAATTTTGATTTAAAATTTCTGGATCAAAAAATTTGCATGTTTTCGTTAAGAAATCCGTTTTTTTATTAACCCCAAAAAGTTTATTATCTTGGCATTATTCATTTCGTTTCATGATTCTCTTCATTTGTTGATTTAACGAGGCATGACGATATTATTATTTCTCGCCATTATTTTGATTATTTATAACTTTTTGCAAGAAGGGTTTCTTGTAAAGCACAATTTTTTTTTTCTCGGTCTTACATATTTTTATTGTATCTTTTTTTTGTCTGTCTATAAAATGCCAAGATAATAAACACAAAATAGCAAGCAAAAAAAACTAAAAAACATAAAATAATAAATGAAAAAAATATTCTAATTCAATAAAGTATCTTATTGTCTATTATTTCATTATTCAGCTCAATCGTCTATTTGATCCCGAAGTTTGGCTTGATGCTGCTACACAAATCTTCTTTAGTATGGGCCTTGGATTTGGAGGTAATTATTATTCTTCTCTCATTCATAACATTCAGAATTAGCGATTTCCTAATTAGTTAGCTAACATTCAAAACTAGAAAATTTAGATTGGGTCTTTGGTTTAGGTGAGGCCGAAGATTCATTGAATTTGAGATTTTATAAGTTTGTTTTTTGTTCCCATTTTTTAATACTTCTTTATAATTCCAATTTATTCATTATTTTTTTTAATTGAAAAACAATTTAAATTAACAAAGATTAGAAAACAAACTACTATGTTTTTTCATTCTTTTTTTTTTCATTTACAAAACATTTTTATTTTCAGGATTAATTGCATTTGGATCTTACAACGAAATAAAAAATAATTGTGTCAAAGATACTATTTATCTATCCATTGTAAATTTATTAACTTCCTTGTATACTGCCATCGTCGTATTTTGTGTGATTGGATTTATGGGACATCAAACTTATATGCAATGCTTGGATAATGATTATGAACTTTTAGTGAATTTATATCCAGAAAAATTTGCAAATTTAGAACAAGTGAAAAGCAGTATAAAACTTGATGAATATTTATTTTGGATGGAACATAATTTCCATCATAGTGAATTTCCACTTTTAGCTAATGCCAGCCAATATTGTAATTATAATGATATTATTGCTTCGGTAAGTAAAATACTTTACAAAAAATTGAGACATTTTACAACAAAAAAAATTAATTTACTTAAAATTATTTTTTATTTTTTAGTCTGCTCAAGGTACTGGATTAGCCTTTGTGGTTTTCACCGAAGCCATCCTTCAATTTCCATTTCCTCCACTTTGGGCTGTCCTCTTTTTCCTTATGCTTCTCATGCTTGGTCTAGGTTCAATGTTTGGAACCCTTGAAGGTGTAATTACTTCATTAAATGATAGTCACGTAATTACCGTGAAAAAACCTGTTTTAACTGCGGTACTTTGTGGAACAGCATGCGTGATTGGACTTTTATTTACAACCAAAGCTGGACAATATTGGGTTTCGCTATTTGATCATTTTGCTGGAAGTTATGCATTAATGTGCATTGCATTCTTTGAAATTATTGCTGTTATTTATGTTTATGGTTATCGACGGTAAAATTAAATAATTTTTTCTCGAAAAATCAAATTATTTAATGGTTAAATTTTAGTTTCTTGAATGACCTCGAATATATGACTAATGAAAGGCCCGGAAGATATTGGACTATCACATGGCGATTTGTATCACCCATAATTATGCTAGTTTTATTTTTCTCGTCCATCATAAAATCATTTAGTCATCATCCAATTTATTCTGCTTATGACCCAATTACTGTAAGTTTTCGAAAATTTTTGAGTTTTTTTTCACTTAAAACAATTTTTCTTTGTTTTAGACCGCTCAAGTTGACACCGAATATCCAGCTTGGGCTCTTTTCATCGCCCTTGGCCTTGTTACCATAGCATTAGCTCCAACGCCATTTATTTACTTTGTACGGAAATTCAAAATTTGGAAGATTGAAGGTGATATTCCTGCTGCATCCAAATGTCTTGGATCCACTCCTAGCACGACTTATATGCTTAAAAGTGAACCATCATTTAATAGAATGGTTGAATCCACGGCATCCGAATTACAAAGTATTGGAGTCACTGGTCCATCAACCAATGGAACATCTTTAAATGATCGAAAGGGAAATGGCTCAAGTCGGCGGGCACCAAAACGAAATTAATTAAAATTAATTTGGTTAAAAAATTGCAAAAAAAATTTAATATTTTCATTTATTAAAAAAAATTTATTGATTTTTTTCCTAGAATCATAGTTTCTTTCTTTCAATTTTTTTAATTTTTTATTGTCTCTCTTTTTTTTTCAACTCGGCTAACACTTGTCTTTAAACCCCGGTATTCCTCCTTTTTTTCTTAAATCCTAAAATTAGTTTACTCTTTTTTTAAATTTTTTAAATCTATCCTAAAAAAATAATAATTACTATTTTAGCCCAACGGGTGGTTTTCGTTGTTGTTTATGTTAGTCGCATTGTGTGTTTTTACCACAAAAAAATTTTAAAGTTAATTTTTCTTTTAGGGTGAATTCACTTTTGTGTCTTTATTAAATTTTATATATAAAATAAATAAGTAAATAATTAAAAAAATAAAATAATTGACAATATATACAGGTTTTTAATTCCCTTTTTTTCTTGGTTTACCGTTCCTCCTAGTGTTTTTCTAAAATTCATAAATATATATATTTTTCTTTCCATCTTTAATTGTAATTTTATTTTTCTTAAAATTAGCACTTTCATTTATAAACATTATATATACAAAAAAATAAATAATACTCAGTCTTTTTAAAAAATAATAATATTTTTATTCTTGTTTTTTATATTTTTTGGTTTTGTGCAATTTGCTCAATTTATCCTTTTTATTTTTTGAATGCAAGCGTTGATAATATTGATTTGTTAAATAAAAAAATTATAAATATACAATTAAAGATTTATGTTAAACGCCGAACTTTACAAATACATTACCCCTTTTTTAATAATAATAATCGGCAAAAAAATTCAAATCTCGATATCTACAATACCTCTAATTTGATTTAGCTGAGAAAAAAAAAATGATGCGGGAAAGGTCTACTAAAAATTTTTATTTTTAAAACCACCAGTAAAAATCAACATTTCCTTATAATTTATTTCATTTTTTATTTTTGCACATTAAATAAAGCTATTTACACCAAATTTATAAATACTAAGAATAAATATAGAAATAAATTATTTGTACATTAAAATTCCATTGGTTAAAACCCGATTTCGCTCTTTTAAAGAAATGTATGAACATTTCTGAAACATTGCAGCTTCTTTTGCCCAATCATACATTTCTAATTCGATCTTCCATTTTTCTTTTAATCTAGGTTTTTCTTTTTCCACAAATTTAGCCAATGCTTCATTTACGGCGTCAATATCCATTTTGTAAGAAAAGCAAAAAGAATTATCTTTCACTTGGGGAATATTGACAATAACGAAGCGAAGACGCGACTTGTTGGATGAGAGTTTGTAAACGCGAATTATGAGATCTTTAATAAATTTTTTTGTTAGCTAAAAAAATAAAATTATTAGCATTTTCGAAGAAGAAAAATATTATTTAATTAAAAAATTTATAAATATTTATTGGAGTTTTGCTTATTTAAATAATCGAAAAGTTATGGTAAAAACTAAATTTGCTTATTTAGAGTAAAAACTTATTTTATAAATTCTAAGCGCTAATTTTTTTAAAAATGCAATAAATTTAAGCTAAAATCCTTACTCTTATGGCTCTATTTAAACTTGGATCATAAACCATAAAATCCAAACCCATCGCGATGATACAAGTTCGAATTTTAAAAATTCCATTTTTATTTTCCAATTCTTCTTCAAAAGCTCGAATAAAATCTCTAAAAAAATTACAAACCTTTTTTTTTGGCTAAAATTTATCTTCAAAAACTTACTCTGGATTATTTGGAAATGTGATAGTTAATTGAGCCGATGATCCCAAAGAAAGAGTTAAATCACACGCGGCCAATAAACTATCATTGACAATTAAATTTCTTGCAGGACTTTTTCGAACACCACTCGTTGGATTTTCAATAATTTTAAAATGCTGTATGAAATCATGATACTTGGGAGTAGCAATATCTGGGAATAAACTATTTCCATCGGGGTTTGGAGCTTTCGACCAACGATATGGATGAATTCGTTTTGGAACAGGTATCGGGGAACGCATATTTGGCAAAGCTATTAAATCACTCATAGGAGTTTCTGCCTATAAAAATTGCTTAAAAAATAAAAAAGTCAAAATTATCGAAACTATACCCTTTTCTTTGAAGTTGTTGACAAACTTGGTTGGGGAGAAGTGGAACGCTTTGATACACTTTTGGATTTTTTTTCAGCTTTAAAATAAACCTTTTTGTTTACAGAAATATCATAGATTTTTTCATCGCACTTTAGTTTTTTAAATTCTGATGAAGCTAAAATTTGATAAAGTTTTTTCTTGAAATAAATAAAAATTTAATAACTTACAAATAAAATTTGGGGTAATAACAGGTTGATAATAAGATAGGGAACAGTTCAATTTCTTTAAACCTTCTTTTTTGACACAAGCTCTTGAAAAAATAAAAGAATTGTCAATTGGGGGTAGCAGCAATTCTAAAAAAAAATAATGAATTAATCGTTTTAATAATTTAATCAAATAATTAAAAAATGATCACTAAAATTCAAAAAAGTGAAGAAAACTTTTTATTTTAATTTTTTTTTTCTTATTTGCCGCGCTTTTTTTAATAAATAGCTTCGCCAAAGTTTGATAAAACATACAAAAAAAAACAGTTGCTAATAACACATTATAAATAAGTAAATACAACAAAAGAAAAAAAAATGGAAACAAATAGGTCAAAATTATGTATTAGTTCATATCACTTTTTCTTTCTCCTCGCGAACAGCGTTTGTGAAGAAAAAAAGCCCAAAGACATTATCGATTGTTTCTTTCTCAAACTTTTTCTTATTGTCAAAAAAAAATTATTGATTATTTTTTTTCCTTCTTAAAAGTTGAAAATGAAAAGAAAAAATTGCAAAAAGAATTTGGACTTTTAAAAGTGGGTCTTTTTTGCAAAGAGAAACGACGCTCTTGGCTCGATTTTTATAAATAAAGTTACCAAGTCAAAATTTTTTTTACAAATAAAAAAATATTTACCTTCTAGCCAAATAATGATGCCTTTAGTGTATCGACAAGAAACTTGAAAATGTTGACATTTAAATAATTCCAGAAGGTCAAGCAATTGTTTAAATTTATCACATTCAAATGGAGTGGACATCATTGCTGCTAATAATATAGTGCCAGCTTGAATAACATGAGGCTTATCTTCATTTTCTCGCTTAATAATTAAATTATTTAAAATATTAAATAAAGCATTTTTTCCTGCGTCGTGAATTTGTTTAACTATTTTAGTTATATTTATATCAGGGCAATCATCCACGAAATTTTGAAATTCTTCGGAAACAATTATTCTGAACAGTTTAATTTTTTTATTAAAAAATTAATTTTTGAGAAAAATTTTAAAGCTTACAAATCATTTTCAATAAATATTAAATCATTAAAGAGATCATCAAAATTTTTATGACATTCCATTAAAAAATGGTTTAAAATTGAGTCAAAAGGAGCTTCATTTCGAATAAAATCAACCAAACGAGGCGAACTTCGAGTTAATAAATTAAATAACCCATTTTTAGTGATATTATTGTAAGAAAAAATGCTGCTTTTCTTTCCCATATCCAAAAAATGGAAAACTAAAAAAATAATTATTAAAAACTTCAAAAAAATAGCGTAAAAATGAAATTTTCCTGGAAAAAAGTTTTGAAAACGCATCAGTAGTTTTTTTTAGTCAATCCACAAACTACAAACTTTAAAAGAACTCGATGGAAGAAGAAGGCGACAACGCGGGTTTTTAAAAAAATAAAATAACATATATATTTGCTTCTTTTTTTTATCTTAACGGGTTTTTTTGGGTTTTTTTTATTCAGGTGTCACTCACTCAAAATCAAAAAAAATGTCTCATTGATTGCAACAAAATAAAAAAAAACAACTAAAAAAGGTGGCAGTTGTTGTAAAAGAAAAATTCACACAAAATTTTTTTTATTCTCAAAACAAAATATGAGGGTCGATGAGAAAAAAAGGAGAAAAATGAGTGATGTTGTTAGAAAAAAAACTTCGATAGAAAAAGAAAATGAGTCAATGAGATCCAATTCATTCGCATTCACAAAAGAAATGAAGCGACCTCCTCAATCAACAACAAAGATGGTATCAAAAAAATGTAAAGAAAAAAAAAACCAATCAATAAAATTTTGAGGAGAGTATCCAACTCAAAAAAATCTTTTTTTAAGGATGCCAGCCAGTCAGTCTATGGTCAAACAACTAACACCCACATTGGGTTAAAATTATATCGCGAAAAGGATGCAAGTTAAAAAAAAGGCGCGCATAAAAAACAGAGCAAAACAAATCGCAATTTCATTGTTTTATTATGCAACAAACAAAAAAAGTTTAAGTGCTCTTCCCTTTTTTTATGCCAGTATATAAAAAAATGATACAAATCAAAGAAAATAGTGTTTGAGAAAAAATAAATATGATATTCTTCAAGATTCTTCAAGATTGTTTGAAAAGCGCATTAGTTTACAGAAACAACAAACAAAAAGTGCTAATCTTCGAAAAAAATCAGTTTTATTTTTTTTTGGAGAACTATAATTTAGAGAAAAAAAAAGTCCGGCATGTTCTTAACAAATAAAAAAAGTTACACTAAAACAAAAAATGGAATAAATTTTTAGACTAAAAATAAATGAATGAATAAATCCATAAAAATCGGTACAATTTTTGATAAACAAATAAAGGTCAAACATAGCGAAATTACAGCATGAACAAAAAGTAATCCTTTGGTTAATTTTTTTTCTCACATGTCCGAAAAATGCAAATGCAAATGCAACCTTTTGATTGAATTATTACTTATCGACGGCGCCGAAAATATTTTTAAGGTTTTTCGTCATAAAAAAAAGAAAAGAAAAAGCTGTGGCTACTTTATTCCTCAACAAAAAAGAGAGAGAAAGTCCTATTTATTTTTTAAAGAAAAGATTTTTTGTACCATTTTTTTTATAAATCATAAAAATCATGTGAAATTCTTCTTTTTTTCCTTATTTAAATTTTGCTTCGCTTGGACATGATGTTCGAAAAAAGTCGCAATCACAAATGCTACAAATTTTTTATTCTTCCACAAATTTGCCCGCAGTTTTTTTCTTTTCTTTGTTTGTCCAATTTTGAACGACTGCGATGCCAACGACGATGGTCAGCATTGTTCCTTTGTTTGAAAGATGGCGTCTTTTTTTTAATTGGAAAGACGAGGAAAATATTGCCTTTTATGAAATCGATTGGAAACAATGGTGTTCGGTATTGATTTAAAAATTTGTTGCAAAAAACCTTTTTATTGCTTTAATAACCCATGTTTTTTTTGATAATAGACATACAATACCCAAATGCTGTGGAACTTTTTAGAAAACCATGAAGTTAAAGCTTGCCATTACACTTTTTGCAAGCATTGTTTTTGCAACTTATGCATTTTCCCTTTCAACTTATTTCAAAGGTTATAATCCCATTTCTGGTATGCTTTTTTTATTTTTTGATTCATTTAATATGGCTTTTGAAAAGTATTTTACCTACAAAATTTATCTTAAAACTCTTTTTTTTTTCAGAAAAAAGCAAAGATGTGATGGAGGGAATATCACTTTCTGGAAGACCTATTATGACAAAGCTATAAAAGAACATCCAACATCAGATCTTAGAGAACTGGTTAAATTTTTATCCCATGATTTAATGGTTGGTATTTTTTAAAACAAAAAATAAACAAAAAAATTTTTTTGAATAATTCCTTTTCATTTTAGGAAGATTCATCAAAACCGATGTACGCATTTGCTGAGGTAAAGTCTCATTTCCGAAAATGAATTAAAAAATGCAAAATTTCTTCTTTTTTAGGTTTTCAATGAAAGCCGCCATAATTTTAATGAATCAAATTTTGTTTTTTATGATCAATTTTTTGGAAGCTTTGATGAATATCTTACACTTTTCTTTCAAGATTTGAAGCAATGTGATTTGGGAAACAACTTCACTTTAGGGATGGTTTCAAGAAAACAAGTAACATTAAATAATGAAAATTTTTACCTTTCATGGGCCAATAAATTCAAAAATTTTGTTTTTAATACTTTGTGGAATAATGAAGCAAAACCTATTTTAAAAAATCCCTTTTATTTCCGTCGTCCATTCGATTCAAGTGAGTTGAATTTTATATTCGTTTTTCACTTTTATTGAACAAATTTTTTTTTTTAGTATTTGGTAATTTACAAATTGAATCCAATTGCACAAAATTTCCAGAAGTTGAAGAAATTGTTGATAAATTAAAAAATATTAGCGATTTTGAAGAAGGAGAGTGGACGCGTAAATGCACAGAAGAGTTTAAAGTAAGTTATACAAATTATTACTTGATGCACAAAAATTGAGGATTATTAAATATTTATGTTAAAATTATTTTCCAGACAACTCTAAAGAGTAAAAATTCATTGGTTGTTAAAGGCGGTTTTGGAAATAATAAAGTTTCTGTCATTGTTGAAGCCAATGGAAAAGTTAAGGATGCATACTATTGTGATGAAAACCCAGATGATTCACATTGCCGTAACTGCCAAATATCTATTCCATCGACAATCATAATGTTGCGATATTTTGGTTAAAGAACAACATAATTATTTTGTTTATGAAGGTTTACTTTTTTGGTAAATTAGTGTTTTAAAATTTGAAAAAATCCTCGAAGAGAAAAAATATAAATCATATAATATATTTTTTATTACAAAAAAAAACAATGTCACAATCACAAATAAAACAATAAAAAAACGGCCAAAACTATCAATCAATTTTAAGTCCATCAAAAGTTGGCCTTTTGTCAATTTTAGGGAAGGTGCAAAAATAAAAAGTGATGTGGCTATTAATTAATGAAAATGTTTTAATAAAAATGGAAATTATCAATTAAAGATGATCTGGTGAGAATAATAAAAATAAAGTTCGATGCATTCTCAAAGATATGACTTGATAAATTCCACGACGTCATAATTGAATGTATCGGTAAAAACTGTGACAACGCGAGTGAGTTGGCAATTTTCGACGTTCCATGACATCGTTCCCTAGAGATTATTTAACTTTTCTATAACGTAAAAAAATTCTTACTGCTAATTCATATTTTGATGTTGTTGGATTTCGACATATCAAAGGACCACCACTATCCCCATGACAGGGATTTCGATCACTTTGTCCGCTCATAAATCCAGCACATAAATTTGAGGAAAAAACTTTATCAGTAACATAATTTTTGCAGGTTGTAAGGTCAACAATGGGTAATGTTGTCTTCATTAAGCATGGAGGAGGCGTTCCAGTTGAATCCACAGCGCCAAAACCTAAGAAGATACAGTTGGTTTTGGCTCGAACACGTTGAGAAACTAAATCAATCGGGGCAATTTTTGGATTAGAAAAATCAAATTTTCCTTTGATTCTAAAAGAAAAGAAGTTAAGTTTCCGTTTATGAAATAATGAATTCTATTTACTTAGATGGACGATAATTTAGAGGTTTAGGATAGCTGACAATTATTATATTGAATGAGACAAAAATAACAGTAAAAATTATAAATACCTATTTTCGTTATCTTAGTTTTTAAAGATTTCTACAAAAATTGCATTTTCTTTAAAGTTTTTGGAAAAGCGATTTCTTAGTTTTATATGCATTTTAATTTTTTTAAGGTTTTTTTTACAGCGGGTTATAATTTTTTTGATACTTAAATAAAATAATTCCTCTTGCGGGTGTTGGAAATGCATATTTTGTTAAAATATTTAACTTACTGCATAATCCCAATATCAAGTTTTTCAGAATGGGGATCATAATCACCGTGATTTTTAATTAAAGAAATTTCATATCGTTCACCGCTGTCGAATTCATATCCACCTGCTTTGATATAATATTTTTCGGGTTTTCTAAAACTTTTTTGCCATATTTAATTTTTAAAAAAATTATTTACTCAGGGAAATTAAAGCAGTGGACCGCAGACCCAATGGTTCTTTCACTTAAAATTGATCCAGTGCATAAATATTCATTTTCATAGTATATTGATACAACAAAAGGATATTTACCATCACCAGCAGGTGAACCATGATGGATTCCAATGGAAGTTGTGGAATTCTAAAAGGCACATGAGAATATTTGTAATAATTTTTAAGAAACTTGTAAAATTCGCTGTTTTTTAAACATACATAATAAATATCAGCTTGTAAAGTAAAATAATATCCCATTAACGAAAATGCGCCATAAAATAACCGAAGGAGTTCATCCAACATTTTCTCAAAAATAACTGCTACCAATATTTCAGTAGAAAATAATTAATAAAAGCTTTATTTTAATCCCAAGATTTTTATATACAACGATTATTTCAAATTGACTGACACCAACAGATAGAATTTTCATAAAATGAATGGCTTTTAAAACTTTCGCAAAAGTTTTATTTATCACCGCCCTTTCTTTATCAAAATTGAAGCGGCTTCAAGCCAACCTTCGTCATTGGTTGCTCATTTCCTGTTTGATGGAACAAATGTTTAAAAAAAAGGAAAAGTAAGAGAACGGAAATGAAAAAAAAGCAATCAAAAATAAAAAAACATTAAAAAACATAAAGGGTGAAAAATATTGTAAACATAAAAAAGGAAAAAATTTTTTTTTGTTTAAGATTAAATTTTATTAAAATTTTCTAATTCTTTTAACAAAGCGTTCCAACAAACATTAAATCAAAAGGCGTCATTAATTCATCAATGGGTTGATTTCTTGTGATAAAATATAAAAACGGATGATCTGCGTAAAAATTTTCTATTTTGCAACCCGGTGTTTTACCATGAAATGTAGCTGCACTCGCTTCAGTTCCATATTCATCCACCTAAAAAAGACAAATTCAGATTCTCAAGCAGATAACAAAAATTTATTTCAACCTTAATTACAGCTTTATGAATAACTTTTTCTATTTTTCCTTTTTCTGGTGTCATTCCAGTTAAATCACAGCAATCACTGAAGAGTTTTTTAATACCAAGCTTTGGAAAATAGTTTTCCAACAAATAATTACTTGAAACCTCAAAAACTGGAACTTTTACACTCAAATATTCATTTTTTGTCCTAAAAATAATAAACTTTATACAAAAAAATGAAGTTCAACGTATTTTTTGAAAGACATTTAACATTTTTTAATTTTGTCATCTTTTTGAAACCTACCTTGTAGTACATAATTGAAACATTTCATAACTCATTTTTTTAATAACATTAGCAAGCCCATCTTTTGCTTTAGGTAATACAATGTACATCCAAGCTTCATAATTTTTATATGGTATTCCAAGAGTGTCCCATTCTATACCTTCGACAATATTCCATTCTTGGCCACGTGTCAATGTTCTCCACATCATATCAATTTCTCTTGGAGGTTCAGAATTAAAAACTGATTTACTTGGCTTTGGAAAAGGATTTTCCCATGGCGCACTAAAATGAAGAGCATTGATCAAAACTACAGAAGTTTCTGGATTGATTTCTTCAGAGTTTGCAATTTCTTTTATTTGACCATTTGTTTTATGGCTTACAAAATCGTTCATTAACTAAAAAAAAAGATATTAACCAAAATTAGCAATTAAAAAATAATTACTTTTGCTGTTTCAGTTTTATCCCCAAAATTAACTTGTTCCAAACTACTTTCAAAATACTCATTCATTATCTCAGAAAATTGTGGAAGTAATTTATTTGTTTGGGAAATAAAAATTCGATTTGCAAAAGTGGCATTAACTTTTTCTTTTGTAGATTTTTCTTTATTATTATTGTAGCCTTTAATAGAGTCGGAATAAAATTGTAGAATTTCTTTGTTATCTTTATCTAAAAAATTTAGAAAAACAAAAGCACTAATTTAAAAATTAATTTAACATTGGATCCTTAATATTTTTTTATTGGATAATAAATATTGCCAAGAAAAAAAGAAAAAAGAAAATATTTATAAATTATTTCGTACAAACCTTTGCCAATGAGTTGTTGAATTTCTTCAGCAGTTTTTCCATTAGCTCCCTCGAACACCATTGCCAATCCATTGAGAATTGATGCAGGTGAAAATATAACAGATTTATTTGATGCATCAAGCAATGGAAGCAAATTAAAAGCAAAATCTACCTCACTTTCTAATGACATTTTTTTACAAATAAAAATTTTTAAAAAAAGAAAAAACTTTTCAAAAACCTTTTTTATGTTATTTACTTAGCACAAAAGCGGGTAACTGGCTGAACAATAGAAAATAAAAAATCTCGATAAGTTGGTGAAGAGGAGGAGGACAACATCTTTAAAAAATAAACATCATCGATCAAGTTTTTTTTATAAAATACTCTTTCATAAATTTCTAATTTTTCTTATAAAAAATATTAATTTCTAAAATAACTTCTTCCTGTATCACTATCAGCTATTGTTGTTTCTTTACAACATTTCACATCGGATAAATTACAATTTTTTGGTAAATTATTTTTAAAGCTCCTGAAACAGAAAAAATCTATGAGATGAAATTAAGGATCAATATACGATAATGAAAGAAGGAAACATAAAATTTTGTTCAATTGCATGCATTCTTTCTCTAAATCCTTTTCAAGAACAGCGGCGGCATTAAAGACAATAAAAAAGACAAAATAAAAAAATATATAATTTCAAATATTAAAAAAAAATAAATAAGGAAATCTATGTATTATGACTTTAAAGAAATTATCTTGCAGCTTTTCCATACTTGAATTTACCATTGGGTAGTAACTAACACTGGAATCTTATCTTTATCAAATTATTTTCCTTTTGAATCTGTCAATCATCCACAGTTGATGTTTAATGAAATTTTCTTCTCTTTTTTTCTTCAATGTAATATTTTTTTGTAGTGGTTGGCTCTTATCAATAAAAATTTTTATCGAATAATTTATTTCCTTTATTTTCAGCCATTCTATTCTGAACCTCTTATGTCAATCATATTGGATAATTCTTCATTTGCAAGGTTTTTTTAATATCAAAAAGTTGTCCGCGTCGAAAACAGTAAAAAGTTTGAGAGCAAAGTTTTAATTAAAAATTTTTTAGTCTCATGAAAGAAAAAATACTAGGAAAAAATAAATCAAAATACATTTTTTATAAATAACTAAACAAATAATAATATTTATATGATAAATTATTAAAATAAAGAAGTTGCACACTGTTGAAAAAATTTGAATAAAAAAAGGACACCATCAAAGAAAAAATGGTATGTAACAAAAAAAAGAAAGAAGTAAAAATGGTAAAGAGCAAATATATAAACAATGTCGTTTTCGCCATCGAAGTCGAAGATGATGATAGAGATAGATACCCTTAGATAAATAAATAAAAAAACAATTAAATAATTGGAAACAAAAATTATTTTTAAATATTTAAAAAATAAATATTGTATTATTTTCATCATGCAAGCGCTGGATCAATTATGGAATGGCACCATCATTTGAATGATGATCAGATTTCTGAAAAAGGGTGTTGTCAGTCAAAAGTGTCTCCATAAAAAGTTTGTTTGTGGTAACTTACTGCATCACAATCCGTTGCTGTAGATTCTTTACAACATTTAACATCAGATAAATTGCAATTCTTTGGTAAACACGTAAACGTGCAACCACCTTGTCCCATTTCTTCAAATTCTGGTTGAATTGTTGCACTATGAATTGAATTTTCATGGAATAAAGTTCGAATATTTTCCGCTGATTCCAAATAATCCCGCAATGAACGAAAACGGATATGCACGGTTGCAATGATTCTTTCACCAACGAGTCTCCAAACATGAAATTCATGAACGGCTTCAATTCCATCCATTTTAAGTAAATTTTGTTTGATTTCTTCAACTTCCACATATTTTGGAGTGGTTTGAAGCAAAATTAAAGCTGTTTCACGAACTAATGGAAAAGTTGTGCAAATCATTAGCAAAACCATTACCAAACTAAAAAAAAATGTCAATGATTATCGTGACCACAAAAAAAAGTGTCAATCAACAAACCTTAAAGCTGGATCCATATATAATTTTAATCCATCATAACCTGGGACCAACCATGAAACTGTAGCAGTTGCAATAACAATCACAGAGCCAATAGCATCGGATAAAACATGCAAAAATACACCTCTCATATTCATGGACCCAGTATTTCCTTTCTTTTGCTTTTTTGGAGCTGTAGGAACTACAATATCTTCGGGAGTATTAATATCGGCAATAGCCATAGCTCGATCTTGATGTGAAGCAATAAGATGACTGGCTTCACCTTCAGCATGAGCTGGGGTTTCATGATTGTGTCCATGTCCATGCGCATGGCCATGAAACATAAACATTCCAATAAGATTAATTATTAAACCAATTACACCAACAATTAAAACATTTCGAGGTTCTTTAATCATTTCAGGTTCAACCATGCGAGTTATGGATTCAATGAAAATTGTGAAACAAAGGGCAAGCAAAAACACTCCATTAACCAAAGCTCCAAGAACTTCAGCTCGAACCCATCCAAATGTGTTTTTCTTGGTATCTCGAGTGGCTATCTAAAAGAGAATGAATGGAATATATAAAGTTTGACAAAGCTTGAAAGAAAAGTATGGGTTTTTAGTTAATTTTTTCCAAGACTTTTTAAAATGCCTAAAATCAGACTTAAGTCTCTCAAAAATTTGGAATATATATAACTTTTTGTTGTTGCTTTTTCAAAAGGCAGCTAACTTACTCTCATACATCCATATGCAATCCCAAGAGCCATAACATCACTTAACATATGAAATGAATCAGCTATTAAAGCCATGGAATGAGAAAAATAACCAAAAACTAATTCAACAATAAAAAATAAAAAAGTCATAGTAAGCATAATTAATAAACGCTTTCCACCAGAAGCTGAAGCATGGGAATGATTATGGCCGCCATGACCAGAAGAACCCTGCTGTAACTTTTCGGCTGCTTCAACGTGGGCCATTTTTGAATTATCTTGATCAGTGGTAGAATTATTAATGGATTTTAAATTAATTACATTTGAACCATTCATAAATAATTAAATAAATAAAGGGCTTTAATCCTGGAAAAGGTAACAAAATTAGTAAACCAAAAAGGTTTAAAGCAAAAGAGTATAAAAAGTAAGTATTCGAATGATAAAACACGAATAATTTTAAGAAAAAACGAGCACGTCATTAGCTTGAGAAAAAAAAGCAAATTTATATAACAAAAATACATTTAAAAACACGAAGAAAATATTTATGAGAAGACAAAAAATAGGAAAATGTCGACGATAAATTTCAAGGAATTGCTTTCTCTATTTCTTTATTTCTTCTGTTGTTGGTGAAGTTGGTGAATGTATTAATCATAAAATTCTCCCCTTCTTTGACGTTTCTTATTTGAAAGACGCTCCTTTGCTAAACGACGGAAATATTCTGCTTTTTCACGTCTGAAAAAAAAATTCTTTGGTAAATAAAACAAAAAAAATAAAAAAGGTAAAGGGTAAACCTTTCAAAAACAAACAAAAGTAAAGGGTTTAACTTTCTTTCTCACCTTGCATCTAAAATTTTGGAATCATCATCATTTGGATTTTTTCTTTCTTCCTGAATCACCATCTGAGCACATGAATAAAACATATCGTTGAGTTTTTGAAAGCAATTCTCCAAGTTTTCCGTCTAAAAAAGTAAATATTTATAAATAAGCTGCTTACATAAAAAGATTGTTTACTTATCTGACATCAGAGAAGAAGAAAAAAAGTGAAACTTACTTGAGTTCGAGTTTTAGAAGAATTTATAACAATTTCACCATTTTTATTCATTCGATATGCATAATTTTCGATGATATATGGTCGAAGTTCATGTGGAATCCATTCATCGTTGAGATTTAAACGAATTTCAGCTTTTGTTGCAACTGGAAAGAATATATCATTTAATAAGCACATGATGACAGTTTAATAAACAACAACAGCTTACCATTGTTCACATTTTGTCCACCTGGGCCAGGACTACGAGAAAATGATTTTTTGATTGAATCTAAAAATAGACAAAATATAAAAATGTAAATCATCATTTTTTTTCATCGAAGCAAAACAAAGAAAAGAAAAATACAAAATATCAAAAAGGCTGCTTTAATTTTTTTGACATTAAAAAATGAAACCCCCGAAAAAAAAGCAACCAACGAAGGAAAAAACAACCAAAAAAATGGAGAAAAGCTTTCTTTTGTTTTTAGAAAAATAAATAGTTTGTTAGTTAGCTTTCTTTCTCAGATGTATCATCATCATCCATTTCAATAAAAATGGATATAAACAAAAAATGGAAATGTTCGACAGAAAAGAAAACAAAAAAATAAGTGTAAGATAAGATCCGTTTTTTGATCAAAAAAAGCAGCAATGGAAAAATGTCAAGAACACTAAAGCTTTTTACAAAAAAAGCAGTCAACAAAAACTCAAGAAGAATATATAAAAATCCAAAGAAAAAATACATACCTTTTGGAATCACAGGAATTAAATGTTCCTAAAAAAAGCAATGAATCATAGATTATTAGTTTTAAAAAAACTTACAGGAATAATATTATTTGACGAGGCAAGAAAACGATGTTGAAATTGTCCAATAATTGATTTTGATGTTGATGGAAAACATTTGCAAAATGAAACAGCAGAAAGTTTATTAATCATAATAACAAACAAGTGTAACTAAAACTTAAGAAATTCGTCAAGCTTTTTTGAGAAAAATAATAAAAAAAGAAAAGTGTTGAATAAAATATTAGATATTTGTTTTTCTTTTGAGCAAGTGTTGGTCGCACAAAACCACAAAAACAAAACAAAAAAAAAGCAAACGCAGTCGCAAACAATTTTTTTAGTGAAATATAACAGCAAAAAAAAGTGAAGAAAAGCCTTGAATAAAAATAAAATTTATTGAAGAAAAAAGAGTCTTATCAGCTCAACTTAAAATTTAACTTTCTTTTTATTTCCCAGTTTTATTGTCTGAACTGAGACAGGCCTATAAAATGGTATAGGCATAGTTTAAAAGGTAAAAAGCTTGCCTAAGCTAAAAAGCAAACAAAAAATGAGGAGTTCAAAGGATTATAATAAATGGAAAGATTTTATTTTAATTTATAAAACCTTAAAAGATCTAAGAAATAAAAGCAGTAACCGATAGAAAATAATGATGGCAAAAGAAAACACCAAAATTTGATTTTTCCAATCAAAACTAAGAAAATTGTAAGCTTGTAATATATCCTTTCTAACGGTATCAAAATGTCAATTCCATGGAATGATAGTAATAATTTTCTTATCGGTTAATAAAGGTTGGTTAGTAGCTTCGGTTTGACTTTATTTAAATATAAAACAATCTCAAAACATGTATTTGCAAACTGACTTTTGCTTTACATTAAAAAAATGATATAATTTCTTTTTACCTTTTGTGGCGTTTTTTTAAATTTTGCCTATGAATTTTTTTGTATTTTTAATTTAATGAAAAACCATAAAATGCGCCAACATTTTGTTGTTGTTGTTTTTTTGTTGCACTTTTTGATAAACCATATTAAATCGAAAAGATTGAGAAAGATAGTGACATAATTATTTTACCTCATTATTATGCATATCTATGTCAAGGATGACAAAAAGTTATAGATGGATAAAATAATATATTTTTAATTTCATTGACATTTTCTTAAAAATATTTGTTTAATTAATTTTTCAATGAAGTGGTGGTTCCAAAATATCCTATTTGCTTTTATTTTATCTGGGATTTTATGTGAACCGATCAAGAATTTTGTTAATGTGTTTCCAAATGGAACAAAGGTATTCGAAAAATTTATAAAAAAATCTGATTTAAATATTTAACTTTTTGTAGATTCGATTATGCACTTTTATGGAAGCATCAAGTTGTTTTTCTTCTGGTAATTTTGATTTCCTCTCCGAATGTATGGATATGTCAAAAATAAATATTAAAAAGCGAACAGAAATGATAAATTTTCAAGATAAATATTTTTCCGAAGCTCTTGAAGCTTTTAATTCATGTTTGAACATTCGATTAAGAAATCAAACTGCCGATTTGAATAAAAATGTTTTTATGATCTCGGAAGAAATGGTTGCGAATTCCGAGCAAGTTGAGCAATTTAAAAAAGAGATGGAAGTATTCCCACAATTGGATGAATATTCGACTTTTATGAAAACTTGTAAACTTTTTAAAACTCATATATGTTTTAAAGATACAAATTGTTATTTAAAATCTCATTATGCAACGATTTCAAAATTATTGGATTTCTGTAATTGGGAAGTTATAGGCAAAATTAAAGATTCTCCAAAATTTATGGATTCAGGGGCTACTTTAACATCTTCCCATTTAATTTCACCAAAAAGTATGTTATACAAAGAAATAGAAAGAGTTGTTTTGGTGGATAAAAAAGCAATAAAAGCACCTGAGATACTATTAAATAAAGAAAAAAATCAAATTCTAGCAAATCTGAACTCCGTTTCGCTTCATTCTGTATATGAGCTTAAAAAATTTGCTAAACTTGATTCTGACTTCAAATCATGGTTTTGTGAAAAATAAAAATAATCTAACGTTTAACAATTCTGATGATTAAAAGTGCATTTATTTAACGATTACTGTTTATTTTTATCCGCAATAAATTTAAACTTTTTTGTTACGATTGCTGGTTATCAAACTTCATAAAAAAAATATATTTACAATAAAAGTTTCTCCTTTTTAGTTATATATTGTATTTTTGAGTCTCTCGCGATTTATTATTTTATTTTTCCAAATTTTTTGTAAATGACATGTTTTTAGTCACCTTTTTTGAACCAAAAAAAGGTTTAAATCAAGATCAAAAAATTATCTAGGATAAAATTTGTCTTTTTGTCAATAAAGAAGTTGTTATTGCATTTACCTCATTATTGACAACAACAAAAAATCTTGTCGGTGTCAAGGCCGAGAAAAAGTTATGGATATTATTTATCTTTTATATTCATTATTCAAATCTTTTTCTTTCGACGACAATGAGGTTGCAGTTGCAAATTTTTGTATTAATTATCTTTTTCACTGGAATTTTAAATAAACCAATAAAAGATTTTGTTGATGAGTTTTCAGATGATTCTCAGGTAAGAAATAATTATTTTTATTTAAGAAAAGTTTTTGAGCTTTAACTATTTTACTTCTTTTTTTGTAGCTTCCATTATGCACTTTTTCGCAAGCATCTAATTGCTTTTTGTCTGGCAGTTTTGATTTTCATACTGATTGTATGGACATGACAGAATTATTGTATTTAAATAAAAGGACCGAAATATTAGAAGAAAATAAGAAAAATCTTCCCATAGCTATAAAAAGTTTTAAATCTTGTTTAAATTGGAAATTAAATCGAGAAGTTTCATTTTTTGATGAAAAAATATTTATTTCTCCAGAAGAAATGGCAACTTATTATGAAAAAATAGATTTTCAAAAACAAATAGATCTTTCTTTAGAAATGAATGAATATTTAGTTTTAATGAGAATGTGCAGAATTTATAAAACCCATATGTGTTTTAAAGAAACAAATTGTTATTTAAAATCCCATTATAAATTGTTACGAGATGTTACGGATGTTTGCACGATGGAAATGAACAGTAAAATTAAAAATTATAAAATGCTATTTTCTTCAGGACAAGAGCCAAGAACATCATCATCAACCGAATCAAATTTAAATTTAAGTGAAGAATCACCTAATCCTTTTGCCGAAGAAAAATCTATACGCGAAGAAGAAATAGCAAAATCAATGATGAAAGAAAGAACTTTTAGTAATTTGAATTCCATTTCTTTTCATTATTTAAATGAGCTTAAAAAATATGCTAATGTTGATCGTGATTTTAGAATGTGGTTTAGCTAAATGCAACTTTGTAACAGCAATATAATTATCAAAAGAAAAATTTTTTTAATTTAATTTTGTTAAATATATATAAATTTTTATTTAATGGATAAACATTTAAAAAATTATTGCAAAAAAAGTTGGCAAAAAATTAAAAAATGATAGGAAGATGCAATTAAAAATACACGTTTTTTATGATTTTCTTGTAGCTATTCTATTTTTATTTTTCTTTTTTATTTTCTGCTAATGAATTTTTTATTTCGTTGCAAATTTTTTCCTTATCAAAACAAATATGAACAAAATAAATTTTAAATAACGGATTTTGTGAAAATGCAAACTTTTGTACTCACCTCACCTCTTGTCCTGCATTCTTCTGGGATCTAATTTTGAAATAAAAGAAAATAGGCGAAAGAACTTTAGCGATTTTAAAATATTTCATATTTAATACGGGGTGTTGTAACATTTTAATAGATAAACTTCATAATGCCCAAAAAAATAAAAGGATTTGAGTCAAGGTCAAAAAAGCAATTGAGGATAAAATTATCTTAAATTTTCATTTTTCAAATCCCTTTCTTTGACAATGAGGTTACAAATTTTTATACTTATTCATTTGTTCTCTGGAATCTTAAATAAACCATTTGAAGATTTTGTTAATGTATTTCCAAATGGAACTCAGGTATAATTAAATTTTGTAAATCTTTTCTTTAAAAATTCAGTCTTTTTATACTTGAAATTTTTATTTATTTTAGATTAAATTATGTGATTATTGGCAAGCGTCTAATTGTTTTACACTAGGCAATTTTAATTACCACTCGAAATGTATGGAAATTGCAGAAATCGATGGAAACGAAAAATCCGAAATCTTAGTATTCAACGAAGAATATTTTTCTAAAACTTTAAGTTCTTTTCATTTATGTTTGGGCTTTCATTTAAGCAATATCGTTGCGGCGGATTTTGGTGAACACACTTTTATTTCACCGAAAGAAATGGTGCCAAATTCTGGGCAAATTGAGAAATTTAAAAAAGAGATGGGAACAAACTTTGAAAAAGCTTCTTATTTGGATAAAGTTCGAAATTGCAAACTTTATAAAGCACATAAATGTTTTAAAGAATATGGTTGTTATTTAAAATCTCATTATGCCGCCTTACCAAAAATTATGGATACCTGTCATAATGAAATTCCCAAAATTGCCGGCTAATTTTGAAACAAATGTATCTCAACCTTCTTTACAATCAAAAAGTATGCTGGACAATGTAATCGAAAAAATGGAATTTATTGAAAAAAAACTTGAAGAAAGATTGAAAGCGATGGAAAAGCGAGAAAAGAAATGGTTGCAAATATGAATTTCCATTCTTTCCAGTCTGTAAACGAGCTTAAAAAATTTGACAAACATGATTAAGATTTTTTAAACTCATGATTTTGTGAAAGATTAAAAATATTGTAACAACTCATGTAACTTTTATTTAACGATTGCTGTTTATTTTCATTCGCAATAAAATAAATTTTGTGACTTTATCCTTTTGGCGTCTGCCAAATTTCATTTAAAAAATAATAAAAAGTCCTTTTTCCATTTTTCTTGAGCTTGCTTTTGCCTTATTTTTTTTAAAAAATAATTGTCATAGCATCTTTTTTCTTTTTCGTTATAAATATTTTGGCAAATAAAAAAGGAGCATAGAAAAATAATAGCTTGGTGATGACATGATTTTGAAAATTCATTGATGTTTTCAAACAATAAACTCAGCAACAATAAGGTATCTATGGATATAAATCATATGTACACAACAACAAAAAAAGAAAGAAAATATTTTTTTAGAAATTAAAAAAGAAAAAAAGTTCTTCAAAAAATCAACTAAAAAAATAAACTCGGCATTATTTCCTAAAGGAAAGAGTTATTATATTTTGAGAAACTAATTTATGTAAAAATTTATATTCTTATTTCTATATTAATTTATATTTTTTTATTACAACTTATTATTACTATGGATAGTTCTCTATCAAAGAGACCTCGACTTAGCAATGAAAGTTTACATATTTCTCCTCGTGTATGCGAAGTAAGTTTGTTCCAATGTTTTTGTGACTGTTTGAAAACATAAACTAATTATCGCTTTAAAATTTCTGCATTTGCAGATAGTGAACATCGAATTATTGGAAGATGGAGATCAACTAAACCAACCTTGCAGCTTCGATTATTTGGCTAAACAACTTATTAATCGTTACAATGAAAAAAGGATTGAATGTGAAAAACATAAATCCGAGAAAGAAAGCTTTGAAAAAGTGAATAATGAATTAAAAAAAGAAAATGATGAGTTAAGAGATATCGCCAAACAAAGTGAAGAAAAAATCCAAAATCTGATAAATCAAATGGAATCCAAAAATGTTGTTATCGCTGCAAAACTTGGAGCTGAATATGCCCGTCAAAAAGCAGAAAATCAATTAGCTAAAGAATCACAAAAACGTCGAGAAGCTGAAACAAAGCTTAGAGAAATAGAATATAAGTATTCTCATTTCTTGAAAGAAATGCAAAATTATAATAAATTTTTGACGGCACGAATTGAAAAACAACAAGATGGTCAAGTTCCCATGCTACAACTACAAATCCAGCAACCACAATCTCAAAACTCTCAAAATGAATCAAAAATTCCTCGCCACCGAACACATCCTTCTCGTCCTCTTGTCACAAAAGAAATATCTATTATCGATTATCGAACGATTATCTAATAACTTCGATTCATTTATCCCATATTGATAATCAAGGAATATAAATTAATCAAAACCTCTCTTAATTCTATTTCAATTAGAAGTTTTTTACACACATGATGGCTGAGCAACATAGTCCTCTAAATAAAAATTTTTTAAATTAGTTTTTATAATACTTAAACGATAGCAATTTTAATTCAATACATATTCAATAAATTAGTACTTTTTTATTTTGATTCCATTTTTTAAATAGTAAAAAAATATAAGGATGCTTTTTCCCATTACTCAAAGCCGCCACTAGGAAGGAGCCCTCGTTATTTCTTATTTACATATCTGCCAATGCAATACATTCTTTGTTTCGTTGCGAGACTTTTGCTTTGTTTTTTTCCTCAATATTTTTTTCAAAAAGCAAAAAATATTGGAATATTTAATATTGAGTAATTCTATCAGTGGCTATGCTTCCTCAACAAGTAAAAGATCATCACGTGAAACAACAAATTCGAAAAGAATTACAAGGTTTGGTTTTAAATTTTTGTTGTTGTTTACTTTTTATTATTTGATTCAACTTTTAGAAAAGAGGAAAAATGAAGCGATTGTTGCCGCCCATGCTTTTTCAGATTCTGTCGTGGATCATTTAAATGCAAAGTAACTCTAACTCTTTTTTTAAATATATTTAATTTGAGTAGTTTCAGAGTTTCTCATGCTTATAATAATCAAAAAAGACTTGACCATGAAGGGAAGCGATTGGATAATAATTCAGCAAAATTAATTGTCCAAGCTGAACAATGGGCAAATATGATTGAATCTTTCACCGATGCAATCAAAGTATTTTTTGGATATATAAAATAGGTTGAATTAAGAGAAAAAGTATTTTAGGAAATGGGCGATGTACAAAGTTGGGGAACTGTGATAGAAAATGATATGAAAATCATAACCAAAACTTTGGAACAAGCTCACTCCAAAGAAACCAATAATCAAACAAAAGAAGAAAATTAAAGAATATATTCTTCCGTTTTATAATCTGATAATAAAATCCATGTTTTGCTTCAACTTGGATGAACTCCATTTATTTTTATGGAAAAATGAAACTTTTGTATTATTTTGTTTATTTATTTCACTGATCTCAAATTTTCGTGGATATATTTATTATTATTTATTACCGCAATTAAATATACTGCAAAAGTGTGATATAGATTTTTTGTATTATTCTACAAATCTTAACATTCATGTTTTGAATTGTCCATGAATTTAATATTTTTTTATTAATAAAATCAAAAAACAAATAAAATAAAAATAACAATTAAGTAAATAGTAAACTTTTTAAATCTGGCAGCTTTTTTTGCAAATAAAAAATGAAGGAAAAGGGAAAACTTTAAAAATTACCAAATAAAAAATAGGGAATTAATACAAACCAATAAATAAAATTTTAAACAAACAAAGTTTAATTTGAGAACATCGAAGAAGGCAGAAAAAAATGAATAAACAGAAAACAATAAGTTTAATATTGCAAGTTATGGCACGCTTGTTTTTAAAAGCGCTTAAAAAACGACAAAAAAAAGTAATAATAATAAAGACTAGGTAATGGAAAATAAATCAAAAGATAGATAATTGTGTTTTTGTCAATAAAAAAAAAGAAAATAGTTTTTTGAGGTTAAAAATAAAATAAATACTTTTAAGTGTTTAAACTTGAGCTTCATGTCGTCGACTTTGTGGTTGAGTAGCAGAATAATGGCCTCCAACACCGCCTCCACCATTTCTGTGGTTGTCTTGGAATGACTAAAAAAATTTATTTGTTTAGTAAAAATTATGCCAATGAGTCTTAGACGGAAATATTTTTAAGCTAGGGATAAAGATTTTTTCTAGTTACTTTTATTTTGTTTTAAAAACTTACTTCCTGAGTTGAATCAACATCATTTGCATGAGCTGCAACGGGTGGACGACGAATGATTGCTGGCACTTGTGGTTGTTGCCTTTCACGTTCCCATTCTTTATCCGTTCCTCCAAGCAGTGGAGTGTCTCCTGAACCCGCATTCGGTCGATACCCACCCGAATATGCAGATTGTTGACGATTTTGTGGAAATTGTTGAGCTCGACGATTTCTTGAATCCATAATTATTTTAAGCATAACCAATAATAAAATTATTAATAATGCAATCCCAAGTAAAACTGCCAATACAATCGTCCATATTTTGTATGCATGAGCTACACACTAAAAGCACGCGATCAATATTTATACGTTATACGCATTTTTTTATTGTTGGTTTTTTACCCAAAAAAATTTTAAAAGCGTATTTTCCCACGAAAATCAAATTTAAAAAAATGTAAATAGAAGAAAAAAATATGTATTACCGTGGTATTGCTTGAATAACCAATGGGAACGCATGTTCCATTATTAGAAAAACCTTGAGAACAATAATCACAACTATCTTTAATAATTTGTGTAAATCCATTATCATATTTGCATGAATGTTTTTCATTTGGATTTATTACAGAAGTGCATTGAGCTATGTTTGTTCCAGTTTTAATGCAAGTATAATCACAATTAGGCCCCATAAATCCATTTAAACATTGAACAAAATATTCTAAACGAATGGAACCGCCTGCTTGAGAATTAGGTTTAGAATCTTGGAGGTCGATGGTGGTTGGATTCATGGATGCATTGGAACCAAATGGAATGTAACTTCGAAGGTCGAGAACAAAAGTATTGACATGTTGGACGGGAACTCCAAGGGAATAGTTTCCATCAACATTTCCAATGGTTAAACCACGGCTGTGGACAAAAATATCGACAGAAATCTACAAAAAAAATTGTTTTTTAACTTTTTAAAAATTGCATAGAAAATGAAAAATTAGCATAAAAATATTTTTAAACGAATTTTTTTGTTTAAAATATTCTTTTGAAAAGCTTTGCATAAAAATTTAGACTTGATTTTTTCTTTAAAGAAAAGAGTTTTAAAATCCTTACAGGTTTGGTTGAAATATTGAGATAAAGTTGATCCCGCCAATTTCCATCTTGAAGGGTTGATCCATTTAATGGGAAGAAATTACTTGATTCATAATTTACTGTAGCTCTGAAATTTTATTTTTAACATTTAGATTTGCTTCATTTATTTTTTTAAATTTGAATTTTCTCACTCTAAAGTAGCCATAACAATACTGAATGAATATGAGCATGCTGTAACGGCGCAAGTTGCATCTGCACGTCCAAGAGAATATGAAACTATTCTAATTCCAAACAAAGCTCTTCCATCGGCGGATGATGAATTACCCTACAAAAAAATAAATATTGTTTGGATTAATATTGATTATTTGAGTCAGTTATTGAGGGGGTGGAGGTGTGCAATAATGAATCATTTTTTCGATGTATGAAAAATACTATCAATAGCTTATTTATCGCTTGCTTTTTTTAACGGTATTTGTGTGTTAGTCATCAGATTATCAACATCAAAATTTTTTGTGAGGCTTTTCAAGTTTAATAAAAATTAATAAAAATGGCCTTTTGTAAACTATAAAGTTTAGAAAAAAATGTTTTGAGTTTTCGGAAAAAAACTTTTTTTTATGCGGTCAAAAGCGACGGCGGAAGAAGCTGATTCATAAATAAAAAAATAAAGAAAAATAAATGAATGAAAATGGAAAATGCATTAAAAAAATATATTGTATTTTTGCTGCGTGCCAGGCACTTCTAAGCGCTTCAAAAAAAAATCAAAATTTCAAATGCAAAACAAAAAACAAAAATCAATTAAATAACTTACAAAAGCACTATTGGATGGTCGAATGGGATTTCCAAGCAATCCAGCTCCCGTGCCACTATTACGGCTGGATTGATTCTGACCAAATTGATTTTGTTGGCCATATTGATTCATTCCACCATTTTGTTGACCGTATTGTTGCTGACCTGGCTGCATTTGCTGTTGTTGCTGCTGATAATATTGTTGTTGATTTTGCTGTTGATTTGGATAACCTTGCTGCGATTGCCCAGCTTGATTGTACCTTAAAATTTAGGTTAAAAACCTTTGGTTCTAAATCTCAAAAAAAGTTTTACCTTTGATTATTGTTTGCTGAGGCTGAACCAAATTGTCTACTAGGTTGATGCAATTGCTGAGCTTGTTGTTGCTGTTGTTGTTGAGTTTGTTGATTTTGAAGAAGCATACCATTATTAATATTATTATTTCCATATTGATATCTTTGTTGATATGGATTTATTTGAGCTTTTGAGGTCATTAACAAAAACGTTGAAAATAAAAAATAAAAGGTAATTAAATTTGACCATTTTCTCGTCATAATTATCAAAATTGAAAATGTGTATTTCTTCCGAAGAAGAAATAACAAGCAAAATAAAGAATATTATTACCCTTTTGGAGATAGGATTTTTAGATGTAAAATCAGCGATCTAAAAACTATAGTAATTTTTAATGAGAAAAAAAAATGTTAACAGAAAAATAAAAATAATTGCAACAATATAACATCAAAAATGCATGCACGAAAACATACACAAAAAAAAATAATTTTTTACTGCCAAAATAGTACAAGAAAAAAAAATTTGTTGATAGGAAATTCTATGGTGATCAACGACAAAAATAAAGAAAAAAAAAGAAGAGAAGGAAAATAAAAATAAAATACATGGGTCTTTTTTCACTCTCATTTCTTATCTCTTCTTTTTTTTTCCAATGATGAGAAGGAAAGAAAATAAAATAAAATTCTTGCTTTCTGCTTGCTTTGGCCACAATAATATATTATTATTATTTTGATGGCTCATCATCTCTCCTTTTTTTGCATGGTCTTCTTCTTCCTTAAGAAAAATAAGCGTAGGACGAATCAAAAAAGGAGAAAAAGAAAAACGGCGCTGTGTTGTTTACTTAAATTCGCACCTATCTATCGGCTGAAAATTTTAGATTATTCGAAAGAAATCATCGAAGAATTAGGGAGACCTCCTTTTTTGATATATTTTTCTATCGCTCGCATGCATCTTCTATCGCCCGATCAGTGCTAAAAGAAAAAGCATGCGACGATAGTGAAGAAGAAGGCACACGCGAGTTTTCTTGTTTTTCATCGATGTCGAACGCCATCGGTAAATTTTTTTTTATAAACGCTTAAAATCAATCAAACAACTATGCTTTTTTCTTTTTTACTTTGCGCGGCGAGGGCGATGATGCATGTTTATGCCATTCCTCCGATTTTGGTTTTTGCATGCTTCTAAAATCGTTTTCGTCGCAAAAAGAGAGGAGTGAGGAAAAAAAATTGTACAAAAGTTAGCACGAAAAAAATGAGGAGAGTGAAAAATTCATCACACGCAGCACAAGCTTTTCCTTTTATTTTTTTTAGTTAGCAAAAACTCAACGACAAAAAAAAATATGGAAAAGAAATCAGCGCAGCATCGCGTAGGACTTTTTGATGACCAATCTCTCTCTCGCAAGAAAAGAAAAAGAAGAGAGGAAAAGCAATTCTAAAAGCTTTCTTCTTTTTTCTTTTTTTAACTACGTCGGGGACAACCGCCAACAAATATTCTTTCTTTTTTTCTTTCATGTTTTCGTCGCACACATTTCTTTCTATCCTTTTTAACGCTTTTTTCCATGATCGGTCGTCGTTGTTGTTTCATCGCCAAAAATATTCATATTAAAATATTATTATTTTTTTTTTGATTTTGATTCCAGAGGCGGAGGAGGTGGAGGCAAAAGCAAAGCGAGTAAGAAAGCATGCATACAAATATAAAAAAAAAGATGAGACGGCGACGACGACGACGACCGCGACAAAACGACAAAAACTAATGTAAATAAAAAACATGAAAAAAAGAAATACGTTTTTGCAAGTTTCTGCCACACAAAAAAGTTTAATCGGCAAATTCTTAATTTTTTTTTTGTTACTTTACTTTCATGTTTTGTTTTTGTTCATTTTTTAAAACTTTATTTAACAAAAAATTAGAGATCAAAAGAAAAAATAAATTTTAATTAATTAAGTTTATTAATTAAACAACATGTTCATTTGGTGGCACTGACCATGCATCAGTTTCATCATCATCTGATGGATATTGGTGGAAAGGTTGTTGTCTAGGAAGAGGTTGTGGAGCTTGAGCATATCGAGGCACTACAGTTCTTGGATAAACTATATTTGATGAAGCATCAATGGGGCCTTGAGAATTTATAGCCGCTTGTCTTGGAGGTTGCATATTTTGTGGAGGTCGATATGGAGGTAATTGCCTTTGACGAACCACCGTCGTTGTTTCACCGCCACCACTAAGATTTTGGTGATGGTGTTGTTGTTGTTGGTCAGCTGCGGGGTAAACCATATGGGGATGGACAATGTCCACTCGATTTCGACTTCTTGTCGTCGTTCGTTCTTGATTTTGATTTCGTTGGATTTCTTTTTCGTATTCAGCCAAGCGCCTTAAAAAAATTTATCAAAGTTCGAATAAAAAAGTAAAAAATCAAACCCTCGTTCTCTGAGCCAACAACAACAAAATAAAAACATTAAAAGCAGCAAAATAACTGCCAAAACAATGAAACCAATCCAAAGCCAAAAAAATAAATTTTTTCGCTTTGTTTCTTTTTTCTTTTGATCTTGAAGGGTTTGAACTTGAGTTTCACAGTCGCTTAAAGATTCTGGAGTTGTGGAAAATGTTGTGTAAGATAAAGTTGAGCTTGGAATTGTAGTTGTAAATGTTTGATTATCGCAATAAAAACCATAATTCGAATTTTGGCAATGTTTAAAATATTCAAAATTTACATTCCTTAAAAAATATTAAATTTAAATTTGACAGAAAAAAATGATTTTACCAAGTAATTTCTCCATTGTCACTAGTCCAATATTGTGTTGCAGGAGTCCAATCATTAGATAAATATGTTGAATTTGTTAAAGTAAGCAAAATATGATTTTCCTCTTCAGTCTCTGATGTTCCAATATATTGAAAAACAAAATGAGCATTTATGGTTATTGAATTCTGTAATAATTAAAAATATTTTTTGATTGTCCAAAAACAAAGATTTTTTTATGACTTACGAATGGATTCAAAATAACAAAATCCACTGATTTGTTATTAATATACGGTATATAAAAATTACTGTTATTGTATAAAAGAAAAGGTCCAATATTTTTATTCAAATGTCTGAAATAAAAAGTATCTTCAAAAAGTCCAATAAAAAAGGAGAAAAACTTGCTCATTCTCTGTGTCCACTTCTAAATATAAATTTAATTGAGTAATATTATTAAGAAAATAATCAAAATTTAAGTTTGCAACTAAATTCCTTATTGAAAAAATTGAAGGTATTATTACATCATCGTTATTATTAATACCCTAAAAAATAAATTATTTATATGCAAATTTTTTTGAAGGCAAAAATTTTTTACTTACTATAATCTCATTTGAAGAGGAGGAACACAAAATAATTGGAGTAAAAACTATCCAAAATGAAAAATAAAATAATTTTTTCATTTTTTTTATTCGTTGGAATTTTTTTTTCGTTCAAATTATAATAATAACAACAAAATTTTGTTTCATGAATCAAGCAACAACAAGAAAAACAAGCATCTAAAAAAATAAAAATAAAATTGCTTCAAAAAAAACTTTTTATTTATTTGTTTACGCGCGCCTGCACACCTTCGAAAAATTCAGCTATCTTTCTATCATTTTTGCTTGCTTGTTGGTTGTTGCTTGTAAACGTAGAAGCAGCAAAGCATCTTTTCATTACGTTGTGTAATATAATTTTATTGATAAGAATTTTCTTGAATTTTTTCTTTTTTCTTTTTAATGTGTAGTAATCCAACCAATGACTGTACAGATACTTTGATAGTTAAAAAAAAATAGTGAATCAGAGAATTAACAACAAATCACATATTATTTTACCTTTATTTTGGGTTTTATTTTAAAAGTCTTTTTTTGGATGAAAATGAAAAAAAGGATAGTTTTGTCCAAAATGATATTAAACACTTCTAGTTGTTCAAAAAATTTGAAAAGATTATGTGAAAGCAAAATAAAAAAATTTGATTTAAAAAAGAGACATTGATCGATCGATAAATTCAATGAAAACAAAAATTTCGCTGCGCTTTATTTATTTTAATTATTCCTATCGCTGTTTGCTTCTCGCTTTTTTATTTTGCTACTGGCAGTTTTGACTTTATTTTTTGACAACTTTTTAAATATATTTTTGAATATTTAATTTGTTAATATTTAGTTTTTTTTGAAAATGATTAAAAAATAAACTTTGCTCAACCACGTTTGGAAGAAGAGTCACTGAAATGTCTAAATTTGTATGGATGACCATGACGATGAAGAATGGTATTTTGTATCAATAATTATAATTGCAAACATAAGTTTCACGAATATTGTATACGGAAATGGAACAAAATAATATCCGAAATGAGGAACACAAATTAGCCTATAAAAGTGGCTCCCATCTTTGAAGGGCTCAAGCTCAGCCAATAGTTTCTCTGTTTTTTTCTCCACCACCTATTGATAACAAAAATAATATGGAAGAAAATGAAAATGAAAGATATCCTAATCTTGTTTCAATCCCTCTTCATTCAACTCCATCTTTAGTTAGGGCCAAATTATTAATAATTTATGAGATTTGGTTTACTCTAATGAATTATAAGCAAAAGTTTATTAACGGAATTTGAAGTAAAGAGAACATAATACTCGTGGAAATTAAAAACTTTTTTTGTTGGAAATTTAATGCAACTGCCACCCGCAATATAAATTATTAGGAATTTTATTTTATGGCTTCGTAATTTAAAATAAAAAAGAAAAACAAGAATGCTTAAAAAACATAATTTAATATACGCAATCAAGACTTTCATGATGTACTTTAGCTTGTAAATTTCATTCATCAATATTGAAAAGAGGCCGACCATTTTTGGTACTATTTTTTGTTTTTTTTTATGCTTTGTTTGAAAAGCCTAATTGCAAAAGAAGTTGTTTAAAAAAAAAGCCTAATCGATTGAATGCAGAAAAATATCTGCCCGCTTTTTTTCTTCTTCTACATTGGTCCCTTAGCATTTTTGCTTTCTTTGCTAATTCTTTGGTTGAGCGTTTGACCATTTTTGTTGTTGACTTTTATTTGAATATTTTGGTTAGTATCTTTTTTAAGTTTTAAAAATAAAATATAAATTTTTAAAAGTCTAAAAAAACTAAAATAGAAACTTCGCAAGAAAGTAACGGAAATTTTAAGTATAAAATCAAGCTACAATAAGGTTTTTGTGGTAAGAAATGTTCATCGAGAAATTACAACTACTGGTCAAATCATAAGTAATATGACATCTGATGGTGGTAATTGGAAATCCAAAGAGGGTCAATATATACAATCTTTGGTGACAATGAATTGTCACGCAAAATAATAAAGTAAAAAATCGATAATATTTATTACATGGATCACGATTGAATTTAAAGGCTACAAAAAAGTGATTTTCTGATTGCATTGCCTTTCTTGAGGTAGAATGTTTCAGACAAAATAAAAAATAATAAATTAAAAAATAGATAATATTTATTACATGGATCCCGATTGAATTTAAAGGCTTCATAAAAATGATTTTCTGATTGCATTGCCTTTCTTTAGGTAGAATGTTTCAGACAAAATATAAAATAAAAAATTAAAAAATAGATAATATTTATTACATGGATCCCGATTGAATTTAAAGGCTTCAAAAAAATGATTTTCTGATTGCATTGCCTTTCTTGAGGTAGAATGTTTCAGAAAAAAAATAAAATAAAAAATTAAATAATTAGCAAATATTCCTGACTTGGATCCCGATTGAATTTAAAGGCTTCAAAAAAGTGATTTTCTGATTGCATTGCCTTTTTTGAGGTAGAATGTTTCAGAAAAAAAATAAAATAAAAAATTATATAATTAGCAAATATTCCTGACTTGGATCCCGATTGAATTTAAAGGCTTCAAAAAAGTGATTTTCTGATTGCATTGCCTTTCTTGAGGTAGAATGTTTCAGACAAAAAATAAAATAAAAAATTATATAATTAGCAAATATTCCTGACTTGGATCCCGATTGAATTTAAAGGCTTCAAAAAAGTGATTTTCTGATTGCATTGCCTTTCTTTAGGTACAATGTTTCAGACAAAATATAAAATAATAAATTAAATAATTAGCAAATATTCCTGACTTGGATCCCGATTGAATTTAAAGGCTTCAAAAAAGTGATTTTCTGATTGCATTGCCTTTCTTTAGGTACGATGTTTCAGACAAAATTTAAAATAATAAATTAAAAAATCGATAATATATATTACATGGATCCCGATTGAATTTAAAGGCTACAAAAAAGTGATTTTCTGATTGCATTGCCTTTCTTGATGTAGATTGTTTCAGACAAAATATAAAATAAAAAATTAAATAATTAGCAAATATTCCTGACTTGGATCCCGATTGAATTTAAAGGCTTCAAAAAAGTGATTTTCTGATTGCATTGCCTTTCTTTAGGTACAATGTTTCAGACAAAATATAAAATAATAAATTAAATAATTAGCAAATATTCCTGACTTGGATCCCGATTGAATTTAAAGGCTTCAAAAAAGTGATTTTCTGATTGCATTGCCTTTCTTGAGGTAGAATGATTCAGACAAAATTTAAAATAATAAATTAAAAAATCGATAATATTTATTACATGGATCCCGATTGAATTTAAAGGCTTCAAAAAAGTGATTTTCTGATTGCATTGCCTTTCTTTAGGTACCATGTTTCAGACAAAATTTAAAATAATAAATTAAAAAATCGATAATATTTATTACATGGATCCCGATTGAATTTAAAGGCTACAAAAAAATGATTTTCTGATTGCATTGCCTTTCTTTAGGTACAATTTTTCAGACAAAATATAAAATAATAAATTAAATAATTAGCAAATATTCCTGACTTGGATCCAGATTGAATTTAAAGGCTTCAAAAAAATGATTTTCTGATTGCAATGCCTTTCTTGAGGTAGAATGTTTCAGACAAAATATAAAATAAAAAATTAAATAATTAGCAAATATTCCTGACTTGGATCCCGATTGAATTTAAAGGCTTCAAAAAAATGATTTTCTGATTGCATTGCCTTTCTTGAGGTAGAATGTTTCAGACAAAATATAAAATAAAAAAATAAATAATTAGCAAATATTCCTAACTTGGATCCCGCTTGAATTTAAAGGCTTCAAAAAAATGATTTTCTGATTGCATTGCCTTTCTTGAGGTAGAATGATTCAGACAAAATTTAAAATAATAAATTAAAAAATCGATAATATTTATTACATGGATCCCGATTGAATTTAAAGGCTTCAAAAATATGATTTTCTGATTGCATTGCCTTTCTTTAGGTACAATGTTTCAGACAAAATATAAAATAATAAATTAAATAATTAGCAAATATTCCTGACTTGGATCCCGATTGAATTTAAAGGCTTCAAAAAAGTGATTTTCTGATTGCATTGCCTTTCTTTAGGTACAACTTTTCAGACAAAATATAAAATAATAAATTAAATAATTAGCAAATATTCCTGACTTGGATCCCGATTGAATTTAAAGGCTTCAAAAAAATGATTTTCTGATTGCAATGCCTTTCTTGAGGTAGAATGTTTCAGACAAAATATAAAATAAAAAATTAAATAATTAGCAAATATTCCTGACTTGGATCCCGATTGAATTTAAAGGCTTCAAAAAAGTGATTTTCTGATTGAATTGCCTTTCTTTAGGTACAATGTTTCCGACAAAATATAAAATAATAAATTAAATAATTAGCAAATATTCCTGACTTGGATCCAGATTGAATTTAAAGGCTTCAAAAAAATGATTTTCTGATTGCATTGCCTTTCTTGAGGTAGAATGATTCAGACAAAATTTAAAATAATAAATTAAAAAATCGATAATATTTATTACATGGATCCCGATTGAATTTAAAGGCTTCAAAAAAGTGATTTTCTGATTGCATTGCCTTTCTTGAGGTAGAATGTTTCAGACAAAATATAAAAATTATATAATTAGCAAATATTCCTGACTTGGATCCAGATTGAATTTAAAGGCTTCAAAAAAATGATTTTCTGATTGCATTGCCTTTCTTTAGGTACAATGTATCAGACAAAAAATAAAAATTATATAATTAGCAAATATTCCTGACTTGGATCCAGATTGAATTTAAAGGCTTCAAAAAAATGATTTTCTGATTGCATTGCCTTTCTTTAGGTACAATGTTTCAGACAAAATATAAAATAATAAATTAAATAATTAGCAAATATTCCTGACTTGGATCCCGATTGAATTTAAAGGCTTCAAAAAAGTGATTTTCTGATTGCATTGCCTTTCTTGAGGTAGAATGATTCAGACAAAATTTAAAATAATAAATTAAAAAATCGATAATATTTATTACATGGATCCCGATTGAATTTAAAGGCTTCAAAAAAGTGATTTTCTGATTGCATTGCCTTTCTTTAGGTAGAATGTTTCAGACAAAAAATAAAAATTATATAATTAGCAAATATTCCTGACTTGGATCCAGATTGAATTTAAAGGCTTCAAAAAAATGATTTTCTGATTGCATTGCCTTTCTTTAGGTACAATGTTTCAGACAAAATATAAAATAATAAATTAAATAATTAGCAAATATTCCTGACTTGGATCCCGATTGAATTTAAAGGCTTCAAAAAAGTGATTTTCTGATTGCATTGCCTTTCTTTAGGTAGAATGTTTCAGACAAAAAATAAAAATTATATAATTAGCAAATATTCCTGACTTGGATCCAGATTGAATTTAAAGGCTTCAAAAAAATGATTTTCTGATTGCATTGCCTTTCTTTAGGAACAATGTTTCAGACAAAATATAAAATAATAAATTAAATAATTAGCAAATATTCCTGACTTGGATCCAGATTGAATTTAAAGGCTTCAAAAAAATGATTTTCTGATTGCATTGCCTTTCTTTAGGTACAATGTTTCAGACAAAAAATAAAAATTATATAATTAGCAAATATTCCTGACTTGGATCCAGATTGAATTTAAAGGCTTCAAAAAAATGATTTTCTGATTGCATTGCCTTTCTTTAGGTACAATGTTTCAGACAAAATATAAAATAATAAATTAAATAATTAGCAAATATTCCTGACTTGGATCCAGATTGAATTTAAAGGCTTCAAAAAAATGATTTTCTGATTGCATTGCCTTTCTTTAGGTACAATGTTTCAGACAAAAAATAAAAATTATATAATTAGCAAATATTCCTGACTTGGATCCAGATTGAATTTAAAGGCTTCAAAAAAATGATTTTCTGATTGCATTGCCTTTCTTTAGGTACAATGTTTCAGACAAAATATAAAATAATAAATTAAATAATTAGCAAATATTCCTGACTTGGATCCCGATTGAATTTAAAGGCTTCAAAAAAGTGATTTTCTGATTGCATTGCCTTTCTTTAGGAACAATGTTTCAGACAAAATATAAAATAATAAATTAAATAATTAGCAAATATTCCTGACTTGGATCCAGATTGAATTTAAAGGCTTCAAAAAAATGATTTTCTGATTGCATTGCCTTTCTTTAGGTACAATGTTTCAGACAAAAAATAAAAATTATATAATTAGCAAATATTCCTGACTTGGATCCAGATTGAATTTAAAGGCTTCAAAAAAATGATTTTCTGATTGCATTGCCTTTCTTTAGGTAGAATGTTTCAGACAAAAAATAAAAATTATATAATTAGCAAATATTCCTGACTTGGATCCAGATTGAATTTAAAGGCTTCAAAAAAATGATTTTCTGATTGCATTGCCTTTCTTTAGGTACAATGTTTCAGACAAAATATAAAATAATAAATTAAATAATTAGCAAATATTCCTGACTTGGATCCCGATTGAATTTAAAGGCTTCAAAAAAGTGATTTTCTTATTGCATTGCCTTTCTTTAGGTAGAATGTTTCAGACAAAAAATAAAAATTATATAATTAGCAAATATTCCTGACTTGGATCCAGATTGAATTTAAAGGCTTCAAAAAAATGATTTTCTGATTGCATTGCCTTTCTTTAGGTACAATGTTTCAGACAAAAAATAAAAATTATATAATTAGCAAATATTCCTGACTTGGATCCAGATTGAATTTAAAGGCTTCAAAAAAATGATTTTCTGATTGCATTGCCTTTGTTTAGGTACAATGTTTCAGACAAAATATAAAATAATAAATTAAATAATTAGCAAATATTCCTGACTTGGATCCCGATTGAATTTAAAGGCTTCAAAAAAGTGATTTTCTGATTGCATTGCCTTTCTTTAGGTAGAATGTTTCAGACAAAAAATAAAAATTATATAATTAGCAAATATTCCTGACTTGGATCCAGATTGAATTTAAAGGCTTCAAAAAAATGATTTTCTGATTGCATTGCCTTTCTTTAGGTACAATGTTTCAGACAAAAAATAAAAATTATATAATTAGCAAATATTCCTGACTTGGATCCAGATTGAATTTAAAGGCTTCAAAAAAATGATTTTCTGATTGCATTGCCTTTCTTTAGGTACAATGTTTCAGACAAAATATAAAATAATAAATTAAATAATTAGCAAATATTCCTGACTTGGATCCAGATTGAATTTAAAGGCTTCAAAAAAATGATTTTCTGATTGCATTGCCTTTCTTTAGGTACAATGTTTCAGACAAAAAATAAAAATTATATAATTAGCAAATATTCCTGACTTGGATCCAGATTGAATTTAAAGGCTTCAAAAAAATGATTTTCTGATTGCATTGCCTTTCTTTAGGTACAATGTTTCAGACAAAATATAAAATAATAAATTAAATAATTAGCAAATATTCCTGACTTGGATCCCGATTGAATTTAAAGGCTTCAAAAAAGTGATTTTCTGATTGCATTGCCTTTCTTTAGGTAGAATGTTTCAGACAAAAAATAAAAATTATATAATTAGCAAATATTCCTGACTTGGATCCAGATTGAATTTAAAGGCTTCAAAAAAATGATTTTCTGATTGCATTGCCTTTCTTTAGGTACAATGTTTCAGACAAAAAATAAAAATTATATAATTAGCAAATATTCCTGACTTGGATCCAGATTGAATTTAAAGGCTTCAAAAAAATGATTTTCTGATTGCATTGCCTTTCTTTAGGTACAATGTTTCAGACAAAATATAAAATAATAAATTAAATAATTAGCAAATATTCCTGACTTGGATCCAGATTGAATTTAAAGGCTTCAAAAAAATGATTTTCTGATTGCATTGCCTTTCTTTAGGTACAATGTTTCAGACAAAAAATAAAAATTATATAATTAGCAAATATTCCTGACTTGGATCCAGATTGAATTTAAAGGCTTCAAAAAAATGATTTTCTGATTGCATTGCCTTTCTTTAGGTACAATGTTTCAGACAAAATATAAAATAATAAATTAAATAATTAGCAAATATTCCTGACTTGGATCCCGATTGAATTTAAAGGCTTCAAAAAAGTGATTTTCTGATTGCATTGCCTTTCTTTAGGTAGAATGTTTCAGACAAAAAATAAAAATTATATAATTAGCAAATATTCCTGACTTGGATCCAGATTGAATTTAAAGGCTTCAAAAAAATGATTTTCTGATTGCATTGCCTTTCTTTAGGTACAATGTTTCAGACAAAAAATAAAAATTATATAATTAGCAAATATTCCTGACTTGGATCCAGATTGAATTTAAAGGCTTCAAAAAAATGATTTTCTGATTGCATTGCCTTTCTTTAGGTACCATGTTTCAGACAAAATTTAAAATAATAAATTAAAAAATCGATAATATTTATTACATGGATCCCGATTGAATTTAAAGGCTACAAAAAAATGATTTTCTGATTGCATTGCCTTTCTTTAGGTACAATTTTTCAGACAAAATATAAAATAATAAATTAAATAATTAGGAAATATTCCTGACATGGATCCCGATTGAATTTAAAGGCTTCAAAAAAGTGATTTTCTGATTGCATTGCCTTTCTTGAGGTAGAATGATTCAGACAAAATTTAAAATAATAAATTAAAAAATCGATAATATTTATTACATGGATCCCGATTGAATTTAAAGGCTTCAAAAAAGTGATTTTCTGATTGCATTGCCTTTCTTTAGGTACAATTTTTCAGACAAAATATAAAATAATAAATTATATAATTAGCAAATATTCCTGACTTGGATCCCGATTGAATTTAAAGGCTTCAAAAAAGTGATTTTCTGATTGCATTGCCTTTCTTTAGGTACCATGTTTCAGACAAAATTTAAAATAATAAATTAAAAAATCGATAATATTTATTACATGGATCCCGATTGAATTTAAAGGCTTCAAAAAAGTGATTTTCTGATTGCATTGCCTTTCTTTAGGTAGAATGTTTCAGACAAAAAATAAAATAAAAAATTATATAATTAGCAAATATTCCTGACTTGGATCCCGATTGAATTTAAAGGCTTCAAAAAAGTGATTTTCTGATTGCATTGCCTTTCTTGAGGTAGAATGATTCAGACAAAATTTAAAATAATAAATTAAAAAATCGATAATATTTATTACATGGATCCCGATTGAATTTAAAGGCTACAAAAAAATGATTTTCTGATTGCATTGCCTTTCTTGAGGTAGAATGATTCAGACAAAATTTAAAATAATAAATTATATAATTAGCAAATATTCCTGACTTGGATCCCGATTGAATTTAAAGGCTTCAAAAAAGTGATTTTCTGATTGCATTGCCTTTCTTTAGGTACCATGTTTCAGACAAAATTTAAAATAATAAATTAAAAAATCGATAATATTTATTACATGGATCCCGATTGAATTTAAAGGCTACAAAAAAATGATTTTCTGATTGCATTGCCTTTCTTTAGGTACAATGTTTCAGAAAAAATATAAAATAATAAATTAAATAATTAGCAAATATTCCTGACTTGGATCCCGATTGAATTTAAAGGCTTCAAAAAAGTGATTTTCTGATTGCATTGCCTTTCTTTAGGTACCATGTTTCAGACAAAATATAAAATAATAAATTAAATAATTAGCAAATATTCCTGACTTGGATCCAGATTGAATTTAAAGGCTTCAAAAAAATGATTTTCTGATTGCATTGCCTTTCTTTAGGTACAATGTTTCAGACAAAAAATAAAAATTATATAATTAGCAAATATTCCTGACTTGGATCCAGATTGAATTTAAAGGCTTCAAAAAAATGATTTTCTGATTGCATTGCCTTTCTTTAGGTAGAATGTTTCAGACAAAAAATAAAAATTATATAATTAGCAAATATTCCTGACTTGGATCCAGATTGAATTTAAAGGCTTCAAAAAAGTGATTTTCTGATTGCATTGCCTTTCTTTAGGTAGAATGTTTCAGACAAAAAATAAAATAATAAATTAAATAATTAGCAAATATTCCTGACTTGGATCCCGATTGAATTTAAAGGCTTCAAAAAAGTGATTTTCTGATTGCATTGCCTTTCTTTAGGTAGAATGTTTCAGACAAAATATAAAATAATAAATTAAATAATTAGCAAATATTCCTGACTTGGATCCCGATTGAATTTAAAGGCTTCAAAAAAGTGATTTTCTGATTGCATTGCCTTTCTTTAGGTAGAATGTTTCAGACAAAATATAAAATAATAAATTAAATAATTAGCAAATATTCCTGACTTGGATCCCGATTGAATTTAAAGGCTTCAAAAAAGTGATTTTCTGATTGCATTGCCTTTCTTTAGGTAGAATGTTTCAGACAAAATATAAAATAATAAATTAAATAATTAGCAAATATTCCTGACTTGGATCCCGATTGAATTTAAAGGCTTCAAAAAAGTGATTTTCTGATTGCATTGCCTTTCTTTAGGTAGAATGTTTCAGACAAAAAATAAAAATTATATAATTAGCAAATATTCCTGACTTGGATCCAGATTGAATTTAAAGGCTTCAAAAAAGTGATTTTCTGATTGCATTGCCTTTCTTTAGGTAGAATGTTTCAGACAAAATATAAAATAATAAATTAAATAATTAGCAAATATTCCTGACTTGGATCCCGATTGAATTTAAAGGCTTCAAAAAAATGATTTTCTGATTGCATTGCCTTTCTTTAGGTAGAATGTTTCAGACAAAAAATAAAAATTATATAATTAGCAAATATTCCTGACTTGGATCCAGATTGAATTTAAAGGCTTCAAAAAAGTGATTTTCTGATTGCATTGCCTTTCTTTAGGTAGAATGTTTCAGACAAAATATAAAATAATAAATTAAATAATTAGCAAATATTCCTGACTTGGATCCCGATTGAATTTAAAGGCTTCAAAAAAGTGATTTTCTGATTGCATTGCCTTTCTTTAGGTAGAATGTTTCAGACAAAAAATAAAAATTATATAATTAGCAAATATTCCTGACTTGGATCCAGATTGAATTTAAAGGCTTCAAAAAAGTGATTTTCTGATTGCATTGCCTTTCTTTAGGTAGAATGTTTCAGACAAAATATAAAATAATAAATTAAATAATTAGCAAATATTCCTGACTTGGATCCCGATTGAATTTAAAGGCTTCAAAAAAATGATTTTCTGATTGCATTGCCTTTCTTTAGGTAGAATGTTTCAGACAAAAAATAAAAATTATATAATTAGCAAATATTCCTGACTTGGATCCAGATTGAATTTAAAGGCTTCAAAAAAGTGATTTTCTGATTGCATTGCCTTTCTTTAGGTAGAATGTTTCAGACAAAATATAAAATAATAAATTAAATAATTAGCAAATATTCCTGACTTGGATCCCGATTGAATTTAAAGGCTTCAAAAAAGTGATTTTCTGATTGCATTGCCTTTCTTTAGGTAGAATGTTTCAGACAAAAAATAAAAATTATATAATTAGCAAATATTCCTGACTTGGATCCAGATTGAATTTAAAGGCTTCAAAAAAGTGATTTTCTGATTGCATTGCCTTTCTTTAGGTAGAATGTTTCAGACAAAAAATAAAATAAAAAATTATATAATTAGCAAATATTCCTGACTTGGATCCCGATTGAATTTAAAGGCTTCAAAAAAGTGATTTTCTGATTGCATTGCCTTTCTTGAGGTACAATGTTTCAGACAAAGTATAAAATAATAAATTAAATAATTAGCAAATATTCCTGACTTGGATCCCGATTGAATTTAAAGGCTTCAAAAAAATGATTTTCTGATTGCATTGCCTTTCTTTAGGTACAATGTTTCAGACAAAATATAAAATAATAAATTAAATAATTAGCAAATATTCCTGACTTGGATCCCGATTGAATTTAAAGGCTTCAAAAAAATGATTTTCTGATTGCATTGCCTTTCTTTAGGTACAATGTTTCAGAAAAAATATAAAATAATAAATTAAATAATTAGCAAATATTCCTGACTTGGATCCCGATTGAATTTAAAGGCTACAAAAAAATGATTTTCTGATTGCATTGCCTTTCTTGAGGTACAATGTTTCAGACAAAATATAAAATAATAAATTAAATAATTAGCAAATATTCCTGACTTGGATCCCGATTGAATTTAAAGGCTACAAAAAAATGATTTTCTGATTGCATTGCCTTTCTTGAGGTACAATGTTTCAGACAAAGTATAAAATAATAAATTAAATAATTAGCAAATATTCCTGACTTGGATCCCGATTGAATTTAAAGGCTTCAAAAAAGTGATTTTCTGATTGCATTGCCTTTCTTGAGGTAGAATGTTTCAGACAAAATATAAAATAAAAAAATAAATAATTAGCAAATATTCCTAACTTGGATCCCGCTTGAATTTAAAGGATTCAAAAAAATGATTTTCTGATTGCATTGCCTTTCTTGAGGTAGAATGATTCAGACAAAATTTAAAATAATAAATTAAAAAATCGATAATATTTATTACATGGATCCCGATTGAATTTAAAGGCTACAAAAAAATGATTTTCTGATTGCATTGCCTTTCTTTAGGTACAATGTTTCAGAAAAAATATAAAATAATAAATTAAATAATTAGCAAATATTCCTGACTTGGATCCCGATTGAATTTAAAGGCTTCAAAAAAATGATTTTCTGATTGCATTGCCTTTCTTTAGGTACAATGTTTCAGACAAAATATAAAATAATAAATTAAATAATTAGCAAATATTCCTGACTTGGATCCCGATTGAATTTAAAGGCTTCAAAAAAATGATTTTCTGATTGCATTGCCTTTCTTTAGGTACAATGTTTCAGACAAAATATAAAATAAAAAAATAAATAATTAGCAAATATTCCTAACTTGGATCCCGCTTGAATTTAAAGGATTCAAAAAAATGATTTTCTGATTGCATTGCCTTTCTTGAGGTAGAATGATTCAGACAAAATTTAAAATAATAAATTAAAAAATCGATAATATTTATTACATGGATCCCGATTGAATTTAAAGGCTACAAAAAAATGATTTTCTGATTGCATTGCCTTTCTTTAGGTACAATGTTTCAGAAAAAATATAAAATAATAAATTAAATAATTAGCAAATATTCCTGACTTGGATCCCGATTGAATTTAAAGGCTTCAAAAAAATGATTTTCTGATTGCATTGCCTTTCTTTAGGTACAATGTTTCAGACAAAATATAAAATAAAAAAATAAATAATTAGCAAATATTCCTAACTTGGATCCCGCTTGAATTTAAAGGATTCAAAAAAATGATTTTCTGATTGCATTGCCTTTCTTGAGGTAGAATGATTCAGACAAAATTTAAAATAATAAATTAAAAAATCGATAATATTTATTACATGGATCCCGATTGAATTTAAAGGCTTCAAAAATATGATTTTCTGATTGCATTGCCTTTCTTTAGGTACAATGTTTCAGACAAAATATAAAATAATAAATTAAATAATTAGCAAATATTCCTAACTTGGATCCCGCTTGAATTTAAAGGCTTCAAAAAAATGATTTTCTGATTGCATTGCCTTTCTTGAGGTAGAATGATTCAGACAAAATTTAAAATAATAAATTAAAAAATCGATAATATTTATTACATGGATCCCGATTGAATTTAAAGGCTTCAAAAATATGATTTTCTGATTGCATTGCCTTTCTTTAGGTACAATGTTTCAGACAAAATATAAAATAATAAATTAAATAATTAGCAAATATTCCTGACTTGGATCCCGATTGAATTTAAAGGCTACAAAAAAATGATTTTCTGATTGCATTGCCTTTCTTGAGGTAGAATGTTTCAGACAAAATATAAAATAAAAAAATAAATAATTAGCAAATATTCCTAACTTGGATCCCGCTTGAATTTAAAGGCTTCAAAAATATGATTTTCTGATTGCATTGCCTTTCTTTAGATACTATGTTTCAGACAAAATTTAAAATAATAAATTAAAAAATCGATAATATTTATTACATGGATCCCGATTGAATTTAAAGGCTACAAAAAAATGATTTTCTGATTGCATTGCCTTTCTTTAGGTACCATGTTTCAGACAAAATTTAAAATAATAAATTAAAAAATCGATAATATTTATTACATGGATCCCGATTGAATTTAAAGGCTACAAAAAAATGATTTTCTGATTGCATTGCCTTTCTTTAGATACAATTTTTCAGACAAAATATAAAATAATAAATTATATAATTAGCAAATATTCCTGACTTGGATCCCGATTGAATTTAAAGGCTACAAAAAAATGATTTTCTGATTGCATTGCCTTTCTTTAGATACAATTTTTCAGACAAAATATAAAATAATAAATTATATAATTAGCAAATATTCCTGACTTGGATCCCGATTGAATTTAAAGGCTTCAAAAAAACGATTTTCTGATTGCATTGCCTTTCTTGAGGTAGAATGATTCAGACAAAATTTAAAATAATAAATTAAAAAATCGATAATATTTATTACATGGATCCCGATTGAATTTAAAGGCTTCAAAAATATGATTTTCTGATTGCATTGCCTTTCTTTAGGTACCATGTTTCAGACAAAATTTAAAATAATAAATTAAATAATTAGCAAATATTCCTGACTTGGATCCAGATTGAATTTAAAGGCTTCAAAAAAATGATTTTCTGATTGCATTGCCTTTCTTGAGGTAGAATGATTCAGACAAAATTTAAAATAATAAATTAAAAAATCGATAATATTTATTACATGGATCCCGATTGAATTTAAAGGCTACAAAAAAATGATTTTCTGATTGCATTGCCTTTCTTGAGGTAGAATGATTCAGACAAAATTTAAAATAATAAATTAAAAAATCGATAATATTTATTACATGGATCCCGATTGAATTTAAAGGCTACAAAAAAATGATTTTCTGATTGCATTGCCTTTCTTGAGGTTGAATGATTCAGACAAAATTTAAAATAATAAATTAAAAAATCGATAATATTTATTACATGGATCCCGATTGAATTTAAAGGCTTCAAAAAAGTGATTTTCTGATTGCATTGCCTTTCTTTAGGTAGAATGTTTCAGACAAAAAATAAAATAAAAAATTATATAATTAGCAAATATTCCTGACTTGGATCCCGATTGAATTTAAAGGCTTCAAAAAAGTGATTTTCTGATTGCATTGCCTTTCTTGAGGTAGAATGATTCAGACAAAATTTAAAATAATAAATTAAAAAATCGATAATATTTATTACATGGATCCCGATTGAATTTAAAGGCTACAAAAAAATGATTTTCTGATTGCATTGCCTTTCTTTAGGTACAATGTTTCAGAAAAAATATAAAATAATAAATTAAATAATTAGCAAATATTCCTGACTTGGATCCCGATTGAATTTAAAGGCTTCAAAAAAATGATTTTCTGATTGCATTGCCTTTCTTTAGGTACAATGTTTCAGACAAAATATAAAATAATAAATTAAATAATTAGCAAATATTCCTGACTTGGATCCCGATTGAATTTAAAGGCTACAAAAAAATGATTTTCTGATTGCATTGCCTTTCTTGAGGTACAATGTTTCAGACAAAGTATAAAATAATAAATTAAATAATTAGCAAATATTCCTGACTTGGATCCCGATTGAATTTAAAGGCTTCAAAAAAGTGATTTTCTGATTGCATTGCCTTTCTTGAGGTAGAATGTTTCAGACAAAATATAAAATAAAAAAATAAATAATTAGCAAATATTCCTAACTTGGATCCCGCTTGAATTTAAAGGATTCAAAAAAATGATTTTCTGATTGCATTGCCTTTCTTGAGGTAGAATGATTCAGACAAAATTTAAAATAATAAATTAAAAAATCGATAATATTTATTACATGGATCCCGATTGAATTTAAAGGCTTCAAAAATATGATTTTCTGATTGCATTGCCTTTCTTTAGGTACAATGTTTCAGACAAAATATAAAATAATAAATTAAATAATTAGCAAATATTCCTAACTTGGATCCCGCTTGAATTTAAAGGCTTCAAAAAAATGATTTTCTGATTGCATTGCCTTTCTTGAGGTAGAATGATTCAGACAAAATTTAAAATAATAAATTAAAAAATCGATAATATTTATTACATGGATCCCGATTGAATTTAAAGGCTTCAAAAATATGATTTTCTGATTGCATTGCCTTTCTTTAGGTACAATGTTTCAGACAAAATATAAAATAATAAATTAAATAATTAGCAAATATTCCTGACTTGGATCCCGATTGAATTTAAAGGCTACAAAAAAATGATTTTCTGATTGCATTGCCTTTCTTGAGGTAGAATGTTTCAGACAAAATATAAAATAAAAAAATAAATAATTAGCAAATATTCCTAACTTGGATCCCGCTTGAATTTAAAGGCTTCAAAAATATGATTTTCTGATTGCATTGCCTTTCTTTAGATACTATGTTTCAGACAAAATTTAAAATAATAAATTAAAAAATCGATAATATTTATTACATGGATCCCGATTGAATTTAAAGGCTACAAAAAAATGATTTTCTGATTGCATTGCCTTTCTTTAGGTACCATGTTTCAGACAAAATTTAAAATAATAAATTAAAAAATCGATAATATTTATTACATGGATCCCGATTGAATTTAAAGGCTACAAAAAAATGATTTTCTGATTGCATTGCCTTTCTTTAGATACAATTTTTCAGACAAAATATAAAATAATAAATTATATAATTAGCAAATATTCCTGACTTGGATCCCGATTGAATTTAAAGGCTACAAAAAAATGATTTTCTGATTGCATTGCCTTTCTTTAGATACAATTTTTCAGACAAAATATAAAATAATAAATTATATAATTAGCAAATATTCCTGACTTGGATCCCGATTGAATTTAAAGGCTTCAAAAAAACGATTTTCTGATTGCATTGCCTTTCTTGAGGTAGAATGATTCAGACAAAATTTAAAATAATAAATTAAAAAATCGATAATATTTATTACATGGATCCCGATTGAATTTAAAGGCTTCAAAAATATGATTTTCTGATTGCATTGCCTTTCTTTAGGTACCATGTTTCAGACAAAATTTAAAATAATAAATTAAATAATTAGCAAATATTCCTGACTTGGATCCAGATTGAATTTAAAGGCTTCAAAAAAATGATTTTCTGATTGCATTGCCTTTCTTGAGGTAGAATGATTCAGACAAAATTTAAAATAATAAATTAAAAAATCGATAATATTTATTACATGGATCCCGATTGAATTTAAAGGCTACAAAAAAATGATTTTCTGATTGCATTGCCTTTCTTGAGGTAGAATGATTCAGACAAAATTTAAAATAATAAATTAAAAAATCGATAATATTTATTACATGGATCCCGATTGAATTTAAAGGCTACAAAAAAATGATTTTCTGATTGCATTGCCTTTCTTGAGGTTGAATGATTCAGACAAAATTTAAAATAATAAATTAAAAAATCGATAATATTTATTACATGGATCCCGATTGAATTTAAAGGCTTCAAAAATATGATTTTCTGATTGCATTGCCTTTCTTTAGGTACCATGTTACAGACAAAATTTAAAATAATAAATTAAAAAATCGATAATATTTATTACATGGATCCCGATTGAATTTAAAGGCTACAAAAAAATGATTTTCTGATTGCATTGCCTTTCTTTAGGTACCATGTTTCAGACAAAATTTAAAATAATAAATTAAAAAATCGATAATATTTATTACATGGATCCCGATTGAATTTAAAGGCTACAAAAAAATGATTTTCTGATTGCATTGCCTTTCTTTAGGTACAATTTTTCAGACAAAATATAAAATAATAAATTAAATAATTAGCAAATATTCCTGACTTGGATCCCGATTGAATTTAAAGGCTTCAAAAAAGTGATTTTCTGATTGCATTGCCTTTCTTTAGGTAGAATGTTTCAGACAAAAAATAAAATAAAAAATTAAATAATTAGCAAATATTCCTGACTTGGATCCCGATTGAATTTAAAGGCTTCAAAAATATGATTTTCTGATTGCATTGCCTTTCTTTAGGTACAATTTTTCAGACAAAATATAAAATAATAAATTAAAAAATCGATAATATTTATTACATGGATCCCGATTGAATTTAAAGGCTTCAAAAAAGTGATTTTCTGATTGCATTGCCTTTCTTTAGGTACAATTTTTCAGACAAAATATAAAATAATAAATTAAATAATTAGCAAATATTCCTGACTTGGATCCCGATTGAATTTAAAGGCTTCAAAAAAGTGATTTTCTGATTGCATTGCCTTTCTTTAGGTAGAATGTTTCAGACAAAAAATAAAAAAAAAAATTAAATAATTAGCAAATATTCCTGACTTGGATCCCGATTGAATTTAAAGGCTTCAAAAATATGATTTTCTGATTGCATTGCCTTTCTTTAGGTACAATTTTTCAGACAAAATATAAAATAATAAATTAAAAAATCGATAATATTTATTACATGGATCCCGATTGAATTTAAAGGCTTCAAAAAAGTGATCTTCTGATTGCATTGCCTTTCTTTAGGTAGAATGTTTCAGACAAAAAATAAAATAAAAAATTATATAATAAGCAAATATTCCTGACTTGGATCCCGATTGAATTTAAAGGCTACAAAAAAATGATTTTCTGATTGCATTGCCTTTCTTTAGATACAATTTTTCAGACAAAATATAAAATAATAAATTATATAATTAGCAAATATTCCTGACTTGGATCCCGATTGAATTTAAAGGCTTCAAAAAAACGATTTTCTGATTGCATTGCCTTTCTTGAGGTAGAATGATTCAGACAAAATTTAAAATAATAAATTAAAAAATCGATAATATTTATTACATGGATCCCGATTGAATTTAAAGGCTACAAAAAAATGATTTTCTGATTGCATTGCCTTTCTTTAGGTACAATTTTTCAGACAAAATATAAAATAATAAATTAAATAATTAGCAAATATTCCTGACTTGGATCCAGATTGAATTTAAAGGCTTCAAAAAAATGATTTTCTGATTGCATTGCCTTTCTTGAGGTAGAATGATTCAGACAAAATTTAAAATAATAAATTAAAAAATCGATAATATTTATTACATGGATCCCGATTGAATTTAAAGGCTACAAAAAAATGATTTTCTGATTGCATTGCCTTTCTTGAGGTAGAATGATTCAGACAAAATTTAAAATAATAAATTAAAAAATCGATAATATTTATTACATGGATCCCGATTGAATTTAAAGGCTTCAAAAAAATGATTTTCTGATTGCATTGCCTTTCTTGAGGTTGAATGATTCAGACAAAATTTAAAATAATAAATTAAAAAATCGATAATATTTATTACATGGATCCCGATTGAATTTAAAGGCTTCAAAAATATGATTTTCTGATTGCATTGCCTTTCTTTAGGTACCATGTTACAGACAAAATTTAAAATAATAAATTAAAAAATCGATAATATTTATTACATGGATCCCGATTGAATTTAAAGGCTACAAAAAAATGATTTTCTGATTGCATTGCCTTTCTTGAGGTAGAATGATTCAGACAAAATTTAAAATAATAAATTAAAAAATCGATAATATTTATTACATGGATCCCGATTGAATTTAAAGGCTTCAAAAATATGATTTTCTGATTGCATTGCCTTTCTTTAGGTACCATGTTTCAGACAAAATTTAAAATAATAAATTAAAAAATCGATAATATTTATTACATGGATCCCGATTGAATTTAAAGGCTACAAAAAAATGATTTTCTGATTGCATTGCCTTTCTTTAGGTACAATTTTTCAGACAAAATATAAAATAATAAATTAAATAATTAGCAAATATTCCTGACTTGGATCCCGATTGAATTTAAAGGCTTCAAAAAAGTGATTTTCTGATTGCATTGCCTTTCTTTAGGTAGAATGTTTCAGACAAAAAATAAAATAAAAAATTAAATAATTAGCAAATATTCCTGACTTGGATCCCGATTGAATTTAAAGGCTTCAAAAATATGATTTTCTGATTGCATTGCCTTTCTTGAGGTTGAATGATTCAGACAAAATTTAAAATAATAAATTAAAAAATCGATAATATTTATTACATGGATCCCGATTGAATTTAAAGGCTACAAAAAAATGATTTTCTGATTGCATTGCCTTTCTTTAGGTACAATTTTTCAGACAAAATTTAAAATAATAAATTAAAAAATCGATAATATTTATTACATGGATCCCGATTGAATTTAAAGGCTACAAAAAAATGATTTTCTGATTGCATTGCCTTTCTTGAGGTTGAATGATTCAGACAAAATTTAAAATAATAAATTAAAAAATCGATAATATTTATTACATGGATCCCGATTGAATTTAAAGGCTACAAAAAAATGATTTTCTGATTGCATTGCCTTTCTTTAGGTACAATTTTTCAGACAAAATTTAAAATAATAAATTAAAAAATCGATAATATTTATTACATGGATCCCGATTGAATTTAAAGGCTACAAAAAAATGATTTTCTGATTGCATTGCCTTTCTTGAGGTTGAATGATTCAGACAAAATTTAAAATAATAAATTAAAAAATCGATAATATTTATTACATGGATCCCGATTGAATTTAAAGGCTTCAAAAATATGATTTTCTGATTGCATTGCCTTTCTTTAGGTACCATGTTTCAGACAAAATTTAAAATAATAAATTAAAAAATCGATAATATTTATTACATGGATCCCGATTGAATTTAAAGGCTACAAAAAAATGATTTTCTGATTGCATTGCCTTTCTTGAGGTAGAATGATTCAGACAAAATTTAAAATAATAAATTAAAAAATCGATAATATTTATTACATGGATCCCGATTGAATTTAAAGGCTTCAAAAATATGATTTTCTGATTGCATTGCCTTTCTTTAGGTACCATGTTTCAGACAAAATTTAAAATAATAAATTAAAAAATCGATAATATTTATTACATGGATCCCGATTGAATTTAAAGGCTACAAAAAAATGATTTTCTGATTGCATTGCCTTTCTTTAGGTACCATGTTTCAGACAAAATTTAAAATAATAAATTAAAAAATCGATAATATTTATTACATGGATCCCGATTGAATTTAAAGGCTTCAAAAATATGATTTTCTGATTGCATTGCCTTTCTTTAGGTAGAATGATTCAGACAAAATTTAAAATAATAAATTAAAAAATCGATAATATTTATTACATGGATCCCGATTGAATTTAAAGGCTTCAAAAATATGATTTTCTGATTGCATTGCCTTTCTTTAGGTACCATGTTTCAGACAAAATTTAAAATAATAAATTAAAAAATCGATAATATTTATTACATGGATCCCGATTGAATTTAAAGGCTACAAAAAAATGATTTTCTGATTGCATTGCCTTTCTTTAGGTACAATTTTTCAGACAAAATATAAAATAATAAATTAAATAATTAGCAAATATTCCTGACTTGGATCCAGATTGAATTTAAAGGCTTCAAAAAAATGATTTTCTGATTGCATTGCCTTTCTTGAGGTAGAATGATTCAGACAAAATTTAAAATAATAAATTAAAAAATCGATAATATTTATTACATGGATCCCGATTGAATTTAAAGGCTACAAAAAAATGATTTTCTGATTGCATTGCCTTTCTTGAGATAGAATGATTCAGACAAAATTTAAAATAATAAATTAAAAAATCGATAATATTTATTACATGGATCCCGATTGAATTTAAAGGCTACAAAAAAGTGATTTTCTGATTGCATTGCCTTTCTTTAGGTAGAATGTTTCAGACAAAAAATAAAATAAAAAATTATATAATTAGCAAATATTCCTGACTTGGATCCCGATTGAATTTAAAGGCTTCAAAAAAGTGATTTTCTGATTGCATTGCCTTTATTTAGGTACCATGTTTCAGACAAAATTTAAAATAATAAATTAAAAAATCGATAATATTTATTACATGGATCCCGATTGAATTTAAAGGCTACAAAAAAATGATTTTCTGATTGCATTGCCTTTCTTTAGGTACAATTTTTCAGACAAAATTTAAAATAATAAATTAAAAAATCGATAATATTTATTACATGGATCCCGATTGAATTTAAAGGCTACAAAAAAATGATTTTCTGATTGCATTGCCTTTCTTGAGGTTGAATGATTCAGACAAAATTTAAAATAATAAATTAAAAAATCGATAATATTTATTACATGGATCCCGATTGAATTTAAAGGCTTCAAAAATATGATTTTCTGATTGCATTGCCTTTCTTTAGGTACCATGTTTCAGACAAAATTTAAAATAATAAATTAAAAAATCGATAATATTTATTACATGGATCCCGATTGAATTTAAAGGCTACAAAAAAATGATTTTCTGATTGCATTGCCTTTCTTGAGGTACCATGTTTCAGACAAAATTTAAAATAATAAATTAAAAAATCGATAATATTTATTACATGGATCCCGATTGAATTTAAAGGCTTCAAAAATATGATTTTCTGATTGCATTGCCTTTCTTGAGGTAGAATGATTCAGACAAAATTTAAAATAATAAATTAAAAAATCGATAATATTTATTACATGGATCCCGATTGAATTTAAAGGCTACAAAAAAATGATTTTCTGATTGCATTGCCTTTCTTGAGGTAGAATGATTCAGACAAAATTTAAAATAATAAATTAAAAAATCGATAATATTTATTACATGGATCCCGATTGAATTTAAAGGCTACAAAAAAATGATTTTCTGATTGCATTGCCTTTCTTGAGGTAGAATGATTCAGACAAAATTTAAAATAATAAATTAAAAAATCGATAATATTTATTACATGGATCCCGATTGAATTTAAAGGCTACAAAAAAATGATTTTCTGATTGCATTGCCTTTCTTTAGGTACAATGTTTCAGACAAAATATAAAATAATAAATTAAATAATTAGCAAATATTCCTGACTTGGATCCCGATTGAATTTAAAGGCTTCAAAAAAGTGATTTTCTGATTGCATTGCCTTTCTTGAGGTAGAATGATTCAGACAAAATTTAAAATAATAAATTAAAAAATCGATAATATTTATTACATGGATCCCGATTGAATTTAAAGGCTTCAAAAAAGTGATTTTCTGATTGCATTGCCTTTCTTTAGGTACAATTTTTCAGACAAAATATAAAATAATAAATTAAATAATTAGCAAATATTCCTGACTTGGATCCCGATTGAATTTAAAGGCTTCAAAAAAGTGATTTTCTGATTGCATTGCCTTTCTTGAGGTAGAATGATTCAGACAAAATTTAAAATAATAAATTAAAAAATCGATAATATTTATTACATGGATCCCGATTGAATTTAAAGGCTTCAAAAATATGATTTTCTGATTGCATTGCCTTTCTTTAGGTACCATGTTTCAGACAAAATTTAAAATAATAAATTAAAAAATCGATAATATTTATTACATGGATCCCGATTGAATTTAAAGGCTACAAAAAAATGATTTTCTGATTGCATTGCCTTTCTTTAGGTACAATTTTTCAGACAAAATATAAAATAATAAATTAAATAATTAGCAAATATTCCTGACTTGGATCCCGATTGAATTTAAAGGCTTCAAAAAAGTGATTTTCTGATTGCATTGCCTTTCTTGAGGTAGAATGATTCAGACAAAATTTAAAATAATAAATTAAAAAATCAATAATATTTATTACATGGATCCCGATTGAATTTAAAGGCTTCAAAAATATGATTTTCTGATTGCATTGCCTTTCTTGAGGTAGAATGATTCAGACAAAATTTAAAATAATAAATTAAAAAATCGATAATATTTATTACATGGATCCCGATTGAATTTAAAGGCTACAAAAAAATGATTTTCTGATTGCATTGCCTTTCTTGAGGTAGAATGATTCAGACAAAATTTAAAATAATAAATTAAAAAATCGATAATATTTATTACATGGATCCCGATTGAATTTAAAGGCTACAAAAAAATGATTTTCTGATTGCATTGCCTTTCTTGAGGTAGAATGATTCAGACAAAATTTAAAATAATAAATTAAAAAATCGATAATATTTATTACATGGATCCCGATTGAATTTAAAGGCTACAAAAAAATGATTTTCTGATTGCATTGCCTTTCTTTAGGTACAATGTTTCAGACAAAATATAAAATAATAAATTAAATAATTAGCAAATATTCCTGACTTGGATCCCGATTGAATTTAAAGGCTTCAAAAAAGTGATTTTCTGATTGCATTGCCTTTCTTGAGGTAGAATGATTCAGACAAAATTTAAAATAATAAATTAAAAAATCGATAATATTTATTACATGGATCCCGATTGAATTTAAAGGCTTCAAAAAAGTGATTTTCTGATTGCATTGCCTTTCTTTAGGTACAATTTTTCAGACAAAATATAAAATAATAAATTAAATAATTAGCAAATATTCCTGACTTGGATCCCGATTGAATTTAAAGGCTTCAAAAAAGTGATTTTCTGATTGCATTGCCTTTCTTGAGGTAGAATGATTCAGACAAAATTTAAAATAATAAATTAAAAAATCGATAATATTTATTACATGGATCCCGATTGAATTTAAAGGCTTCAAAAATATGATTTTCTGATTGCATTGCCTTTCTTTAGGTACCATGTTTCAGACAAAATTTAAAATAATAAATTAAAAAATCGATAATATTTATTACATGGATCCCGATTGAATTTAAAGGCTACAAAAAAATGATTTTCTGATTGCATTGCCTTTCTTTAGGTACAATTTTTCAGACAAAATATAAAATAATAAATTAAATAATTAGCAAATATTCCTGACTTGGATCCCGATTGAATTTAAAGGCTTCAAAAAAGTGATTTTCTGATTGCATTGCCTTTCTTGAGGTAGAATGATTCAGACAAAATTTAAAATAATAAATTAAAAAATCAATAATATTTATTACATGGATCCCGATTGAATTTAAAGGCTTCAAAAAAGTGATTTTCTGATTGCATTGCCTTTCTTTAGGTACAATTTTTCAGACAAAATATAAAATAATAAATTAAATAATTAGCAAATATTCCTGACTTGGATCCCGATTGAATTTAAAGGCTTCAAAAAAGTGATTTTCTGATTGCATTGCCTTTCTTTAGGTAGAATGTTTCAGACAAAAAATAAAATAAAAAATTATATAATTAGCAAATATTCCTGACTTGGATCCCGATTGAATTTTGTTGTGGCCTTGCACACACAGAAGTATTCAAAGTGCCGCGTTCTCTGGTCCCGTATGGAATGGTGCCGTGGATGGCTGAATGGTAATTCTCAATCACGCACATTCTCATATTTTTGTCATAGTTGTTTTTTAACTTTGTTCAGTTGTATGTAATTTATCCTTGCCGAGCAGTTGCTCCAATAAAGAACACTTTATATTTGTTGTACCTGATTGAGGTTATAACAAATTTAAAAGCTTCAAAAAAGTGATTTTCTGATTGCATTGCCTTTCTTTAGGTACCATGTTTCAGACAAAATTTAAAATAATAAATTAAAAAATCGATAATATTTATTACATGGATCCCGATTGAATTTAAAGGCTACAAAAAAGTGATTTTCTGATTGCATTGCCTTTCTTGAGGTTGAATGATTCAGACAAAATTTAAAATAATAAATTAAAAAATCGATAATATTTATTACATGGATCCCGATTGAATTTAAAGGCTACAAAAAAATGATTTTCTGATTGCATTGCCTTTCTTTAGGTACAATTTTTCAGACAAAATATAAAATAATAAATTAAATAATTAGCAAATATTCCTGACTTGGATCCAGATTGAATTTAAAGGCTTCAAAAAAATGATTTTCTGATTGCATTGCCTTTCTTTAGGTACCATGTTTCAGACAAAATTTAAAATAATAAATTAAAAAATCGATAATATTTATTACATGGATCCCGATTGAATTTAAAGGCTACAAAAAAATGATTTTCTGATTGCATTGCCTTTCTTTAGGTACAATTTTTCAGACAAAATATAAAATAATAAATTAAATAATTAGCAAATATTCCTGACTTGGATCCAGATTGAATTTAAAGGCTTCAAAAAAATGATTTTCCTATTGCATTGCCTTTCTTTAGGTACAATTTTTCAGACAAAATATAAAATAATAAATTAAATAATTAGCAAATATTCCTGACTTGGATCCCGATTGAATTTAAAGGCTTCAAAAAAGTGATTTTCTGATTGCATTGCCTTTCTTTAGGTAGAATGTTTCAGACAAAAAATAAAATAAAAAATTATATAATTAGCAAATATTCCTGACTTGGATCCCGATTGAATTTAAAGGCTTCAAAAAAGTGATTTTCTGATTGCATTGCCTTTCTTTAGGTACCATGTTTCAGACAAAATTTAAAATAATAAATTAAAAAATCGATAATATTTATTACATGGATCCCGATTGAATTTAAAGGCTACAAAAAAGTGATTTTCTGATTGCATTGCCTTTCTTTAGGTACCATGTTTCAGACAAAATTTAAAATAATAAATTAAAAAATCGATAATATATATTACATGGATCCCGATTGAATTTAAAGGCTACAAAAAAATGATTTTCTGATTGCATTGCCTTTCTTGAGGTTGAATGATTCAGACAAAATTTAAAATAATAAATTAAAAAATCGATAATATTTATTACATGGATCCCGATTGAATTTAAAGGCTACAAAAAAATGATTTTCTGATTGCATTGCCTTTCTTTAGGTACAATTTTTCAGACAAAATATAAAATAATAAATTAAATAATTAGCAAATATTCCTGACTTGGATCCAGATTGAATTTAAAGGCTTCAAAAAAATGATTTTCTGATTGCATTGCCTTTCTTTAGGTACCATGTTTCAGACAAAATTTAAAATAATAAATTAAAAAATCGATAATATTTATTACATGGATCCCGATTGAATTTAAAGGCTACAAAAAAATGATTTTCTGATTGCATTGCCTTTCTTTAGGTACAATTTTTCAGACAAAATATAAAATAATAAATTAAATAATTAGCAAATATTCCTGACTTGGATCCAGATTGAATTTAAAGGCTTCAAAAAAATGATTTTCTGATTGCATTGCCTTTCTTTAGGTACAATTTTTCAGACAAAATATAAAATAATAAATTAAATAATTAGCAAATATTCCTGACTTGGATCCAGATTGAATTTAAAGGCTTCAAAAAAATGATTTTCTGATTGCATTGCCTTTCTTGAGGTAGAATGATTCAGACAAAATTTAAAATAATAAATTAAAAAATCGATAATATTTATTACATGGATCCCGATTGAATTTAAAGGCTACAAAAAAATGATTTTCTGATTGCATTGCCTTTCTTTAGGTACAATTTTTCAGACAAAATATAAAATAATAAATTAAATAATTAGCAAATATTCCTGACTTGGATCCAGATTGAATTTAAAGGCTTCAAAAAAATGATTTTCTGATTGCATTGCCTTTCTTGAGGTAGAAAGATTCAGACAAAATTTAAAATAATAAATTAAAAAATCGATAATATTTATTACATGGATCCCGATTGAATTTAAAGGCTACAAAAAAATGATTTTCTGATTGCATTGCCTTTCTTTAGGTACAATTTTTCAGACAAAATATAAAATAATAAATTAAATAATTAGCAAATATTCCTGACTTGGATCCAGATTGAATTTAAAGGCTTCAAAAAAATGATTTTCTGATTGCATTGCCTTTCTTTAGGTACCATGTTTCAGACAAAATTTAAAATAATAAATTAAAAAATCGATAATATTTATTACATGGATCCCGATTGAATTTAAAGGCTACAAAAAAATGATTTTCTGATTGCATTGCCTTTCTTTAGGTACAATTTTTCAGACAAAATATAAAATAATAAATTAAATAATTAGCAAATATTCCTGACTTGGATCCAGATTGAATTTAAAGGCTTCAAAAAAATGATTTTCTGATTGCATTGCCTTTCTTTAGGTACAATTTTTCAGACAAAATATAAAATAATAAATTAAATAATTAGCAAATATTCCTTACTTGGATCCAGATTGAATTTAAAGGCTTCAAAAAAATGATTTTCTGATTGCATTGCCTTTCTTGAGGTAGAATGATTCAGACAAAATTTAAAATAATAAATTAAAAAATCGATAATATTTATTACATGGATCCCGATTGAATTTAAAGGCTACAAAAAAATGATTTTCTGATTGCATTGCCTTTCTTTAGGTACAATTTTTCAGACAAAATATAAAATAATAAATTAAATAATTAGCAAATATTCCTGACTTGGATCCAGATTGAATTTAAAGGCTTCAAAAAAATGATTTTCTGATTGCATTGCCTTTCTTGAGGTAGAATGATTCAGACAAAATTTAAAATAATAAATTAAAAAATCGATAATATTTATTACATGGATCCCGATTGAATTTAAAGGCTACAAAAAAATGATTTTCTGATTGCATTGCCTTTCTTGAGGTAGAATGATTCAGACAAAATTTAAAATAATAAATTAAAAAATCGATAATATTTATTACATGGATCCCGATTGAATTTAAAGGCTTCAAAAATATGATTTTCTGATTGCATTGCCTTTCTTTAGGTACCATGTTTCAGACAAAATTTAAAATAATAAATTAAAAAATCGATAATATTTATTACATGGATCCCGATTGAATTTAAAGGCTACAAAAAAATGATTTTCTGATTGCATTGCCTTTCTTGAGGTAGAATGATTCAGACAAAATTTAAAATAATAAATTAAAAAATCGATAATATTTATTACATGGATCCCGATTGAATTTAAAGGCTTCAAAAAAGTGATTTTCTGATTGCATTGCCTTTCTTTAGGTACAATTTTTCAGACAAAATATAAAATAATAAATTAAATAATTAGCAAATATTCCTGACTTGGATCCAGATTGAATTTAAAGGCTTCAAAAAAATGATTTTCTGATTGCATTGCCTTTCTTGAGGTAGAATGATTCAGACAAAATTTAAAATAATAAATTAAAAAATCGATAATATTTATTACATGGATCCCGATTGAATTTAAAGGCTACAAAAAAGTGATTTTCTGATTGCATTGCCTTTCTTTAGGTACAATTTTCCAGACAAAATATAAAATAATAAATTAAATAATTAGCAAATATTCATGACTTGGATCCCGATTGAATTTAAAGGCTTCAAAAAAGTTATTTTCTGATTGCATTGCCTTTCTTTAGGTACAATTTTTCAGACAAAATATAAAATAATAAATTAAATAATTAGCAAATATTCCTGACTTGGATCCAGATTGAATTTAAAGGCTTCAAAAAAATGATTTTCTGATTGCATTGCCTTTCTTGAGGTAGAATGATTCAGACAAAATTTAAAATAATAAATTAAAAAATCGATAATATTTATTACATGGATCCCGATTGAATTTAAAGGCTACAAAAAAGTGATTTTCTGATTGCATTGCCTTTCTTTAGGTACAATGTTTCAGACAAAATATAAAATAATAAATTATATAATTAGCAAATATTCCTGACTTGGATCCCGATTGAATTTAAAGGCTTCAAAAAAGTGATTTTCTGATTGCATTGCCTTTCTTTAGGTACAATTTTTCAGACAAAATATAAAATAATAAATTAAATAATTAGCAAATATTCCTGACTTGGATCCAGATTGAATTTAAAGGCTTCAAAAAAATGATTTTCTGATTGCATTGCCTTTCTTGAGGTAGAATGATTCAGACAAAATTTAAAATAATAAATTAAAAAATCGATAATATTTATTACATGGATCCCGATTGAATTTAAAGGCTACAAAAAAGTGATTTTCTGATTGCATTGCCTTTCTTTAGGTACAATTTTCCAGACAAAATATAAAATAATAAATTATATAATTAGCAAATATTCCTGACTTGGATCCCGATTGAATTTAAAGGCTACAAAAAAATGATTTTCTGATTGCATTGCCTTTCTTTAGGTACAATTTTCCAGACAAAATATAAAATAATAAATTAAATAATTAGCAAATATTCATGACTTGGATCCCGATTGAATTTAAAGGCTTCAAAAAAGTGATTTTCTGATTGCATTGCCTTTCTTTAGGTACAATTTTTCAGACATAATATAAAATAATAAATTAAATAATTAGCAAATATTCCTGACTTGGATCCAGATTGAATTTAAAGGCTTCAAAAAAATGATTTTCTGATTGCATTGCCTTTCTTTAGGTACAATGTTTCAGACAAAATATAAAATAATAAAATAAATAATTAGCAAATATTCCTGACTTGGATCCAGATTGAATTTAAAGGCTTCAAAAATATGATTTTCTGATTGCATTGCCTTTCTTTAGGTACCATGTTTCAGACAAAATTTAAAATAATAAATTAAAAAATCGATAATATTCATTACATGGATCCCGATTGAATTTAAAGGCTACAAAAAAGTGATTTTCTGATTGCATTGCCTTTCTTTAGGTACCATGTTTCAGACAAAATTTAAAATAATAAATTAAAAAATCGATAATATTTATTACATGGATCCCGATTGAATTTAAAGGCTACAAAAAAATGATTTTCTGATTGCATTGCCTTTCTTGAGGTTGAATGATTCAGACAAAATTTAAAATAATAAATTAAAAAATCGATAATATTTATTACATGGATCCCGATTGAATTTAAAGGCTTCAAAAATATGATTTTCTGATTGCATTGCCTTTCTTTAGGTACCATGTTTCAGACAAAATTTAAAATAATAAATTAAAAAATCGATAATATTTATTACATGGATCCCGATTGAATTTAAAGGCTACAAAAAAATGATTTTCTGATTGCATTGCCTTTCTTTAGGTACAATGTTTCAGACAAAATATAAAATAATAAATTATATAATTAGCAAATATTCCTGACTTGGATCCAGATTGAATTTAAAGGCTTCAAAAAAATGATTTTCTGATTGCATTGCCTTTCTTGAGGTAGAATGATTCAGACAAAATTTAAAATAATAAATTAAAAAATCGATAATATTTATTACATGGATCCCGATTGAATTTAAAGGCTACAAAAAAATGATTTTCTGATTGCATTGCCTTTCTTTAGGTACCATGTTTCAGACAAAATTTAAAATAATAAATTAAAAAATCGATAATATTTATTACATGGATCCCGATTGAATTTAAAGGCTACAAAAAAATGATTTTCTGATTGCATTGCCTTTCTTTAGGTACCATGTTTCAGACAAAATTTAAAATAATAAATTAAAAAATCGATAATATTTATTACATGGATCCCGATTGAATTTAAAGGCTACAAAAAAATGATTTTCTGATTGCATTGCCTTTCTTTAGGTACAATGTTTCAGACAAAATATAAAATAATAAATTATATAATTAGCAAATATTCCTGACTTGGATCCCGATTGAATTTAAAGGCTTCAAAAAAGTGATTTTCTGATTGCATTGCCTTTCTTTAGGTACAATTTTTCAGACAAAATATAAAATAATAAATTAAATAATTAGCAAATATTCCTGACTTGGATCCAGATTGAATTTAAAGGCTTCAAAAAAATGATTTTCTGATTGCATTGCCTTTCTTGAGGTAGAATGATTCAGACAAAATTTAAAATAATAAATTAAAAAATCGATAATATTTATTACATGGATCCCGATTGAATTTAAAGGCTACAAAAAAGTGATTTTCTGATTGCATTGCCTTTCTTTAGGTACAATTTTCCAGACAAAATATAAAATAATAAATTAAATAATTAGCAAATATTCATGACTTGGATCCCGATTGAATTTAAAGGCTTCAAAAAAGTGATTTTCTGATTGCATTGCCTTTCTTTAGGTACAATTTTTCAGACAAAATATAAAATAATAAATTAAATAATTAGCAAATATTCCTGACTTGGATCCAGATTGAATTTAAAGGCTTCAAAAAAATGATTTTCTGATTGCATTGCCTTTCTTGAGGTAGAATGATTCAGACAAAATTTAAAATAATAAATTAAAAAATCGATAATATTTATTACATGGATCCCGATTGAATTTAAAGGCTACAAAAAAGTGATTTTCTGATTGCATTGCCTTTCTTTAGGTACAATTTTCCAGACAAAATATAAAATAATAAATTAAATAATTAGCAAATATTCATGACTTGGATCCCGATTGAATTTAAAGGCTTCAAAAAAGTTATTTTCTGATTGCATTGCCTTTCTTTAGGTACAATTTTTCAGACAAAATATAAAATAATAAATTAAATAATTAGCAAATATTCCTGACTTGGATCCAGATTGAATTTAAAGGCTTCAAAAAAATGATTTTCTGATTGCATTGCCTTTCTTGAGGTAGAATGATTCAGACAAAATTTAAAATAATAAATTAAAAAATCGATAATATTTATTACATGGATCCCGATTGAATTTAAAGGCTACAAAAAAGTGATTTTCTGATTGCATTGCCTTTCTTTAGGTACAATGTTTCAGACAAAATATAAAATAATAAATTATATAATTAGCAAATATTCCTGACTTGGATCCCGATTGAATTTAAAGGCTTCAAAAAAGTGATTTTCTGATTGCATTGCCTTTCTTTAGGTACAATTTTTCAGACAAAATATAAAATAATAAATTAAATAATTAGCAAATATTCCTGACTTGGATCCAGATTGAATTTAAAGGCTTCAAAAAAATGATTTTCTGATTGCATTGCCTTTCTTGAGGTAGAATGATTCAGACAAAATTTAAAATAATAAATTAAAAAATCGATAATATTTATTACATGGATCCCGATTGAATTTAAAGGCTACAAAAAAGTGATTTTCTGATTGCATTGCCTTTCTTTAGGTACAATTTTCCAGACAAAATATAAAATAATAAATTATATAATTAGCAAATATTCCTGACTTGGATCCCGATTGAATTTAAAGGCTACAAAAAAATGATTTTCTGATTGCATTGCCTTTCTTTAGGTACAATTTTCCAGACAAAATATAAAATAATAAATTAAATAATTAGCAAATATTCATGACTTGGATCCCGATTGAATTTAAAGGCTTCAAAAAAGTGATTTTCTGATTGCATTGCCTTTCTTTAGGTACAATTTTTCAGACATAATATAAAATAATAAATTAAATAATTAGCAAATATTCCTGACTTGGATCCAGATTGAATTTAAAGGCTTCAAAAAAATGATTTTCTGATTGCATTGCCTTTCTTTAGGTACAATGTTTCAGACAAAATATAAAATAATAAAATAAATAATTAGCAAATATTCCTGACTTGGATCCAGATTGAATTTAAAGGCTTCAAAAATATGATTTTCTGATTGCATTGCCTTTCTTTAGGTACCATGTTTCAGACAAAATTTAAAATAATAAATTAAAAAATCGATAATATTCATTACATGGATCCCGATTGAATTTAAAGGCTACAAAAAAGTGATTTTCTGATTGCATTGCCTTTCTTTAGGTACCATGTTTCAGACAAAATTTAAAATAATAAATTAAAAAATCGATAATATTTATTACATGGATCCCGATTGAATTTAAAGGCTACAAAAAAATGATTTTCTGATTGCATTGCCTTTCTTGAGGTTGAATGATTCAGACAAAATTTAAAATAATAAATTAAAAAATCGATAATATTTATTACATGGATCCCGATTGAATTTAAAGGCTTCAAAAAAATGATTTTCTGATTGCATTGCCTTTCTTTAGGTACAATGTTTCAGACAAAATATAAAATAATAAATTATATAATTAGCAAATATTCCTGACTTGGATCCAGATTGAATTTAAAGGCTTCAAAAAAATGATTTTCTGATTGCATTGCCTTTCTTGAGGTAGAATGATTCAGACAAAATTTAAAATAATAAATTAAAAAATCGATAATATTTATTACATGGATCCCGATTGAATTTAAAGGCTACAAAAAAATGATTTTCTGATTGCATTGCCTTTCTTGAGGTTGAATGATTCAGACAAAATTTAAAATAATAAATTAAAAAATCGATAATATTTATTACATGGATCCCGATTGAATTTAAAGGCTTCAAAAATATGATTTTCTGATTGCATTGCCTTTCTTTAGGTACCATGTTTCAGACAAAATTTAAAATAATAAATTAAAAAATCGATAATATTTATTACATGGATCCCGATTGAATTTAAAGGCTACAAAAAAATGATTTTCTGATTGCATTGCCTTTCTTTAGGTACAATGTTTCAGACAAAATATAAAATAATAAATTATATAATTAGCAAATATTCCTGACTTGGATCCAGATTGAATTTAAAGGCTTCAAAAAAATGATTTTCTGATTGCATTGCCTTTCTTGAGGTAGAATGATTCAGACAAAATTTAAAATAATAAATTAAAAAATCGATAATATTTATTACATGGATCCCGATTGAATTTAAAGGCTACAAAAAAATGATTTTCTGATTGCATTGCCTTTCTTTAGGTACCATGTTTCAGACAAAATTTAAAATAATAAATTAAAAAATCGATAATATTTATTACATGGATCCCGATTGAATTTAAAGGCTACAAAAAAATGATTTTCTGATTGCATTGCCTTTCTTTAGGTACCATGTTTCAGACAAAATTTAAAATAATAAATTAAAAAATCGATAATATTTATTACATGGATCCCGATTGAATTTAAAGGCTACAAAAAAATGATTTTCTGATTGCATTGCCTTTCTTTAGGTACAATGTTTCAGACAAAATATAAAATAATAAATTATATAATTAGCAAATATTCCTGACTTGGATCCCGATTGAATTTAAAGGCTTCAAAAAAGTGATTTTCTGATTGCATTGCCTTTCTTTAGGTACAATTTTTCAGACAAAATATAAAATAATAAATTAAATAATTAGCAAATATTCCTGACTTGGATCCAGATTGAATTTAAAGGCTTCAAAAAAATGATTTTCTGATTGCATTGCCTTTCTTGAGGTAGAATGATTCAGACAAAATTTAAAATAATAAATTAAAAAATCGATAATATTTATTACATGGATCCCGATTGAATTTAAAGGCTACAAAAAAGTGATTTTCTGATTGCATTGCCTTTCTTTAGGTACAATTTTCCAGACAAAATATAAAATAATAAATTAAATAATTAGCAAATATTCATGACTTGGATCCCGATTGAATTTAAAGGCTTCAAAAAAGTTATTTTCTGATTGCATTGCCTTTCTTTAGGTACAATTTTTCAGACAAAATATAAAATAATAAATTAAATAATTAGCAAATATTCCTGACTTGGATCCAGATTGAATTTAAAGGCTTCAAAAAAATGATTTTCTGATTGCATTGCCTTTCTTGAGGTAGAATGATTCAGACAAAATTTAAAATAATAAATTAAAAAATCGATAATATTTATTACATGGATCCCGATTGAATTTAAAGGCTACAAAAAAGTGATTTTCTGATTGCATTGCCTTTCTTTAGGTACAATGTTTCAGACAAAATATAAAATAATAAATTATATAATTAGCAAATATTCCTGACTTGGATCCCGATTGAATTTAAAGGCTTCAAAAAAGTGATTTTCTGATTGCATTGCCTTTCTTTAGGTACAATTTTTCAGACAAAATATAAAATAATAAATTAAATAATTAGCAAATATTCCTGACTTGGATCCAGATTGAATTTAAAGGCTTCAAAAAAATGATTTTCTGATTGCATTGCCTTTCTTGAGGTAGAATGATTCAGACAAAATTTAAAATAATAAATTAAAAAATCGATAATATTTATTACATGGATCCCGATTGAATTTAAAGGCTACAAAAAAGTGATTTTCTGATTGCATTGCCTTTCTTTAGGTACAATTTTCCAGACAAAATATAAAATAATAAATTATATAATTAGCAAATATTCCTGACTTGGATCCCGATTGAATTTAAAGGCTACAAAAAAATGATTTTCTGATTGCATTGCCTTTCTTTAGGTACAATTTTCCAGACAAAATATAAAATAATAAATTAAATAATTAGCAAATATTCATGACTTGGATCCCGATTGAATTTAAAGGCTTCAAAAAAGTGATTTTCTGATTGCATTGCCTTTCTTTAGGTACAATTTTTCAGACATAATATAAAATAATAAATTAAATAATTAGCAAATATTCCTGACTTGGATCCAGATTGAATTTAAAGGCTTCAAAAAAATGATTTTCTGATTGCATTGCCTTTCTTTAGGTACAATGTTTCAGACAAAATATAAAATAATAAAATAAATAATTAGCAAATATTCCTGACTTGGATCCAGATTGAATTTAAAGGCTTCAAAAATATGATTTTCTGATTGCATTGCCTTTCTTTAGGTACCATGTTTCAGACAAAATTTAAAATAATAAATTAAAAAATCGATAATATTCATTACATGGATCCCGATTGAATTTAAAGGCTACAAAAAAGTGATTTTCTGATTGCATTGCCTTTCTTTAGGTACCATGTTTCAGACAAAATTTAAAATAATAAATTAAAAAATCGATAATATTTATTACATGGATCCCGATTGAATTTAAAGGCTACAAAAAAATGATTTTCTGATTGCATTGCCTTTCTTGAGGTTGAATGATTCAGACAAAATTTAAAATAATAAATTAAAAAATCGATAATATTTATTACATGGATCCCGATTGAATTTAAAGGCTTCAAAAAAATGATTTTCTGATTGCATTGCCTTTCTTTAGGTACAATGTTTCAGACAAAATATAAAATAATAAATTATATAATTAGCAAATATTCCTGACTTGGATCCAGATTGAATTTAAAGGCTTCAAAAAAATGATTTTCTGATTGCATTGCCTTTCTTGAGGTAGAATGATTCAGACAAAATTTAAAATAATAAATTAAAAAATCGATAATATTTATTACATGGATCCCGATTGAATTTAAAGGCTACAAAAAAATGATTTTCTGATTGCATTGCCTTTCTTGAGGTTGAATGATTCAGACAAAATTTAAAATAATAAATTAAAAAATCGATAATATTTATTACATGGATCCCGATTGAATTTAAAGGCTTCAAAAATATGATTTTCTGATTGCATTGCCTTTCTTTAGGTACCATGTTTCAGACAAAATTTAAAATAATAAATTAAAAAATCGATAATATTTATTACATGGATCCCGATTGAATTTAAAGGCTACAAAAAAATGATTTTCTGATTGCATTGCCTTTCTTTAGGTACAATGTTTCAGACAAAATATAAAATAATAAATTATATAATTAGCAAATATTCCTGACTTGGATCCAGATTGAATTTAAAGGCTTCAAAAAAATGATTTTCTGATTGCATTGCCTTTCTTGAGGTAGAATGATTCAGACAAAATTTAAAATAATAAATTAAAAAATCGATAATATTTATTACATGGATCCCGATTGAATTTAAAGGCTACAAAAAAATGATTTTCTGATTGCATTGCCTTTCTTTAGGTACCATGTTTCAGACAAAATTTAAAATAATAAATTAAAAAATCGATAATATTTATTACATGGATCCCGATTGAATTTAAAGGCTACAAAAAAATGATTTTCTGATTGCATTGCCTTTCTTTAGGTACCATGTTTCAGACAAAATTTAAAATAATAAATTAAAAAATCGATAATATTTATTACATGGATCCCGATTGAATTTAAAGGCTACAAAAAAATGATTTTCTGATTGCATTGCCTTTCTTTAGGTACAATGTTTCAGACAAAATATAAAATAATAAATTATATAATTAGCAAATATTCCTGACTTGGATCCCGATTGAATTTAAAGGCTTCAAAAAAGTGATTTTCTGATTGCATTGCCTTTCTTTAGGTACAATTTTTCAGACAAAATATAAAATAATAAATTAAATAATTAGCAAATATTCCTGACTTGGATCCAGATTGAATTTAAAGGCTTCAAAAAAATGATTTTCTGATTGCATTGCCTTTCTTGAGGTAGAATGATTCAGACAAAATTTAAAATAATAAATTAAAAAATCGATAATATTTATTACATGGATCCCGATTGAATTTAAAGGCTACAAAAAAGTGATTTTCTGATTGCATTGCCTTTCTTTAGGTACAATTTTCCAGACAAAATATAAAATAATAAATTAAATAATTAGCAAATATTCATGACTTGGATCCCGATTGAATTTAAAGGCTTCAAAAAAGTGATTTTCTGATTGCATTGCCTTTCTTTAGGTACAATTTTTCAGACAAAATATAAAATAATAAATTAAATAATTAGCAAATATTCCTGACTTGGATCCAGATTGAATTTAAAGGCTTCAAAAAAATGATTTTCTGATTGCATTGCCTTTCTTGAGGTAGAATGATTCAGACAAAATTTAAAATAATAAATTAAAAAATCGATAATATTTATTACATGGATCCCGATTGAATTTAAAGGCTACAAAAAAGTGATTTTCTGATTGCATTGCCTTTCTTTAGGTACAATGTTTCAGACAAAATATAAAATAATAAATTATATAATTAGCAAATATTCCTGACTTGGATCCCGATTGAATTTAAAGGCTTCAAAAAAGTGATTTTCTGATTGCATTGCCTTTCTTTAGGTACAATTTTTCAGACAAAATATAAAATAATAAATTAAATAATTAGCAAATATTCCTGACTTGGATCCAGATTGAATTTAAAGGCTTCAAAAAAATGATTTTCTGATTGCATTGCCTTTCTTGAGGTAGAATGATTCAGACAAAATTTAAAATAATAAATTAAAAAATCGATAATATTTATTACATGGATCCCGATTGAATTTAAAGGCTACAAAAAAGTGATTTTCTGATTGCATTGCCTTTCTTTAGGTACAATTTTCCAGACAAAATATAAAATAATAAATTATATAATTAGCAAATATTCCTGACTTGGATCCCGATTGAATTTAAAGGCTACAAAAAAATGATTTTCTGATTGCATTGCCTTTCTTTAGGTACAATTTTCCAGACAAAATATAAAATAATAAATTAAATAATTAGCAAATATTCATGACTTGGATCCCGATTGAATTTAAAGGCTTCAAAAAAGTGATTTTCTGATTGCATTGCCTTTCTTTAGGTACAATTTTTCAGACATAATATAAAATAATAAATTAAATAATTAGCAAATATTCCTGACTTGGATCCAGATTGAATTTAAAGGCTTCAAAAAAATGATTTTCTGATTGCATTGCCTTTCTTTAGGTACAATGTTTCAGACAAAATATAAAATAATAAAATAAATAATTAGCAAATATTCCTGACTTGGATCCAGATTGAATTTAAAGGCTTCAAAAATATGATTTTCTGATTGCATTGCCTTTCTTTAGGTACCATGTTTCAGACAAAATTTAAAATAATAAATTAAAAAATCGATAATATTCATTACATGGATCCCGATTGAATTTAAAGGCTACAAAAAAGTGATTTTCTGATTGCATTGCCTTTCTTTAGGTACCATGTTTCAGACAAAATTTAAAATAATAAATTAAAAAATCGATAATATTTATTACATGGATCCCGATTGAATTTAAAGGCTACAAAAAAATGATTTTCTGATTGCATTGCCTTTCTTGAGGTTGAATGATTCAGACAAAATTTAAAATAATAAATTAAAAAATCGATAATATTTATTACATGGATCCCGATTGAATTTAAAGGCTTCAAAAATATGATTTTCTGATTGCATTGCCTTTCTTTAGGTACCATGTTTCAGACAAAATTTAAAATAATAAATTAAAAAATCGATAATATTTATTACATGGATCCCGATTGAATTTAAAGGCTACAAAAAAATGATTTTCTGATTGCATTGCCTTTCTTTAGGTACAATTTTTCAGACAAAATATAAAATAATAAATTAAATAATTAGCAAATATTCCTGACTTGGATCCAGATTGAATTTAAAGGCTTCAAAAAAATGATTTTCTGATTGCATTGCCTTTCTTTAGGTACAATTTTTCAGACAAAATATAAAATAATAAATTAAATAATTAGCAAATATTCCTGACTTGGATCCAGATTGAATTTAAAGGCTTCAAAAAAATGATTTTCTGATTGCATTGCCTTTCTTGAGGTAGAATGATTCAGACAAAATTTAAAATAATAAATTAAAAAATCGATAATATTTATTACATGGATCCAGATTGAATTTAAAGGCTACAAAAAAATGATTTTCTGATTGCATTGCCTTTCTTTAGGTACAATTTTTCAGACAAAATATAAAATAATAAATTAAATAATTAGCAAATATTCCTGACTTGGATCCAGATTGAATTTAAAGGCTTCAAAAAAATGATTTTCTGATTGCATTGCCTTTCTTGATGTAGAATGATTCAGACAAAATTTAAAATAATAAATTAAAAAATCGATAATATTTATTACATGGATCCCGATTGAATTTAAAGGCTTCAAAAATATGATTTTCTGATTGCATTGCCTTTCTTTAGGTACCATGTTTCAGACAAAATTTAAAATAATAAATTAAAAAATCGATAATATTTATTACATGGATCCCGATTGAATTTAAAGGCTACAAAAAAATGATTTTCTGATTGCATTGCCTTTCTTGAGGTAGAATGATTCAGACAAAATTTAAAATAATAAATTAAAAAATCGATAATATTTATTACATGGATCCCGATTGAATTTAAAGGCTACAAAAAAATGATTTTCTGATTGCATTGCCTTTCTTTAGGTACCATGTTTCAGACAAAATTTAAAATAATAAATTAAAAAATCGATAATATTTATTACATGGATCCCGATTGAATTTAAAGGCTACAAAAAAATGATTTTCTGATTGCATTGCCTTTCTTTAGGTACCATGTTTCAGACAAAATTTAAAATAATAAATTAAAAAATCGATAATATTTATTACATGGATCCCGATTGAATTTAAAGGCTTCAAAAATATGATTTTCTGATTGCATTGCCTTTCTTTAGGTACCATGTTTCAGACAAAATTTAAAATAATAAATTAAAAAATCGATAATATTTATTACATGGATCCCGATTGAATTTAAAGGCTACAAAAAAATGATTTTCTGATTGCATTGCCTTTCTTGAGGTAGAATGATTCAGACAAAATTTAAAATAATAAATTAAAAAATCGATAATATTTATTACATGGATCCCGATTGAATTTAAAGGCTACAAAAAAATGATTTTCTGATTGCATTGCCTTTCTTTAGGTACAATTTTCCAGACAAAATATAAAATAATAAATTATATAATTAGCAAATATTCCTGACTTGGATCCCGATTGAATTTAAAGGCTTCAAAAAAGTGATTTTCTGATTGCATTGCCTTTCTTTAGGTACAATTTTTCAGACAAAATATAAAATAATAAATTATATAATTAGCAAATATTCCTGACTTGGATCCCGATTGAATTTAAAGGCTTCAAAAAAGTGATTTTCTGATTGCATTGCCTTTCTTTAGGTACAATTTTTCAGACAAAATATAAAATAATAAATTAAATAATTAGCAAATATTCCTGACTTGGATCCCGATTGAATTTAAAGGCTTCAAAAAAGTGATTTTCTGATTGCATTGCCTTTCTTTAGGTACAATTTTTCAGACAAAATATAAAATAATAAATTAAATAATTAGCAAATATTCCTGACTTGGATCCAGAATGAATTTAAAGGCTTCAAAAAAATGATTTTCTGATTGCATTGCCTTTCTTTAGGTACAATTTTTCAGACAAAATTTAAAATAATAAATTAAAAAATCGATAATATTTATTACATGGATCCCGATTGAATTTAAAGGCTTCAAAAAAGTGATTTTCTGATTGCATTGCCTTTCTTTAGGTACAATTTTTCAGACAAAATATAAAATAATAAATTAAATAATTAGCAAATATTCCTGACTTGGATCCAGAATGAATTTAAAGGCTTCAAAAAAATGATTTTCTGATTGCATTGCCTTTCTTTAGGTACAATTTTCCAGACAAAATATAAAATAATAAATTATATAATTAGCAAATATTCCTGACTTGGATCCCGATTGAATTTAAAGGCTTCAAAAAAGTGATTTTCTGATTGCATTGCCTTTCTTTAGGTACAATTTTCCAGACAAAATATAAAATAATAAATTATATAATTAGCAAATATTCCTGACTTGGATCCCGATTGAATTTAAAGGCTTCAAAAAAGTGATTTTCTGATTGCATTGCCTTTCTTTAGGTACAATTTTTCAGACAAAATATAAAATAATAAATTATATAATTAGCAAATATTCCTGACTTGGATCCCGATTGAATTTAAAGGCTTCAAAAAAGTGATTTTCTGATTGCATTGCCTTTCTTTAGGTACAATTTTTCAGACAAAATATAAAATAATAAATTAAATAATTAGCAAATATTCCTGACTTGGATCCCGATTGAATTTAAAGGCTTCAAAAAAGTGATTTTCTGATTGCATTGCCTTTCTTTAGGTACAATTTTTCAGACAAAATATAAAATAATAAATTAAATAATTAGCAAATATTCCTGACTTGGATCCAGAATGAATTTAAAGGCTTCAAAAAAGTGATTTTCTGATTGCATTGCCTTTCTTTAGGTACAATTTTTCAGACAAAATTTAAAATAATAAATTAAAAAATCGATAATATTTATTACATGGATCCCGATTGAATTTAAAGGCTACAAAAAAATGATTTTCTGATTGCATTGCCTTTCTTTAGGTACAATGTTTCAGACAAAATATAAAATAATAAATTATATAATTAGCAAATATTCCTGACTTGGATCCCGATTGAATTTAAAGGCTTCAAAAAAGTGATTTTCTGATTGCATTGCCTTTCTTTAGGTACAATTTTTCAGACAAAATATAAAATAATAAATTAAATAATTAGCAAATATTCCTGACTTGGATCCAGAATGAATTTAAAGGCTTCAAAAAAATGATTTTCTGATTGCATTGCCTTTCTTGAGGTAGAATGATTCAGACAAAATTTAAAATAATAAATTAAAAAATCGATAATATTTATTACATGGATCCCGATTGAATTTAAAGGCTACAAAAAAATGATTTTCTGATTGCATTGCCTTTCTTTAGGTACAATTTTCCAGACAAAATATAAAATAATAAATTATATAATTAGCAAATATTCCTGACTTGGATCCCGATTGAATTTAAAGGCTACAAAAAAATGATTTTCTGATTGCATTGCCTTTCTTTAGGTACAATTTTCCAGACAAAATATAAAATAATAAATTAAATAATTAGCAAATATTCATGACTTGGATCCCGATTGAATTTAAAGGCTTCAAAAAAGTGATTTTCTGATTGCATTGCCTTTCTTTAGGTACAATTTTTCAGACATAATATAAAATAATAAATTAAATAATTAGCAAATATTCCTGACTTGGATCCAGATTGAATTTAAAGGCTTCAAAAAAATGATTTTCTGATTGCATTGCCTTTCTTTAGGTACAATGTTTCAGACAAAATATAAAATAATAAAATAAATAATTAGCAAATATTCCTGACTTGGATCCAGATTGAATTTAAAGGCTTCAAAAATATGATTTTCTGATTGCATTGCCTTTCTTTAGGTACCATGTTTCAGACAAAATTTAAAATAATAAATTAAAAAATCGATAATATTCATTACATGGATCCCGATTGAATTTAAAGGCTACAAAAAAGTGATTTTCTGATTGCATTGCCTTTCTTTAGGTACCATGTTTCAGACAAAATTTAAAATAATAAATTAAAAAATCGATAATATTTATTACATGGATCCCGATTGAATTTAAAGGCTACAAAAAAATGATTTTCTGATTGCATTGCCTTTCTTGAGGTTGAATGATTCAGACAAAATTTAAAATAATAAATTAAAAAATCGATAATATTTATTACATGGATCCCGATTGAATTTAAAGGCTTCAAAAATATGATTTTCTGATTGCATTGCCTTTCTTTAGGTACCATGTTTCAGACAAAATTTAAAATAATAAATTAAAAAATCGATAATATTTATTACATGGATCCCGATTGAATTTAAAGGCTACAAAAAAATGATTTTCTGATTGCATTGCCTTTCTTTAGGTACAATTTTTCAGACAAAATATAAAATAATAAATTAAATAATTAGCAAATATTCCTGACTTGGATCCAGATTGAATTTAAAGGCTTCAAAAAAATGATTTTCTGATTGCATTGCCTTTCTTTAGGTACAATTTTTCAGACAAAATATAAAATAATAAATTAAATAATTAGCAAATATTCCTGACTTGGATCCAGATTGAATTTAAAGGCTTCAAAAAAATGATTTTCTGATTGCATTGCCTTTCTTGAGGTAGAATGATTCAGACAAAATTTAAAATAATAAATTAAAAAATCGATAATATTTATTACATGGATCCAGATTGAATTTAAAGGCTACAAAAAAATGATTTTCTGATTGCATTGCCTTTCTTTAGGTACAATTTTTCAGACAAAATATAAAATAATAAATTAAATAATTAGCAAATATTCCTGACTTGGATCCAGATTGAATTTAAAGGCTTCAAAAAAATGATTTTCTGATTGCATTGCCTTTCTTGATGTAGAATGATTCAGACAAAATTTAAAATAATAAATTAAAAAATCGATAATATTTATTACATGGATCCCGATTGAATTTAAAGGCTTCAAAAATATGATTTTCTGATTGCATTGCCTTTCTTTAGGTACCATGTTTCAGACAAAATTTAAAATAATAAATTAAAAAATCGATAATATTTATTACATGGATCCCGATTGAATTTAAAGGCTACAAAAAAATGATTTTCTGATTGCATTGCCTTTCTTGAGGTAGAATGATTCAGACAAAATTTAAAATAATAAATTAAAAAATCGATAATATTTATTACATGGATCCCGATTGAATTTAAAGGCTACAAAAAAATGATTTTCTGATTGCATTGCCTTTCTTTAGGTACCATGTTTCAGACAAAATTTAAAATAATAAATTAAAAAATCGATAATATTTATTACATGGATCCCGATTGAATTTAAAGGCTACAAAAAAATGATTTTCTGATTGCATTGCCTTTCTTTAGGTACCATGTTTCAGACAAAATTTAAAATAATAAATTAAAAAATCGATAATATTTATTACATGGATCCCGATTGAATTTAAAGGCTTCAAAAATATGATTTTCTGATTGCATTGCCTTTCTTTAGGTACCATGTTTCAGACAAAATTTAAAATAATAAATTAAAAAATCGATAATATTTATTACATGGATCCCGATTGAATTTAAAGGCTACAAAAAAATGATTTTCTGATTGCATTGCCTTTCTTGAGGTAGAATGATTCAGACAAAATTTAAAATAATAAATTAAAAAATCGATAATATTTATTACATGGATCCCGATTGAATTTAAAGGCTACAAAAAAATGATTTTCTGATTGCATTGCCTTTCTTTAGGTACAATGTTTCAGACAAAATATAAAATAATAAATTATATAATTAGCAAATATTCCTGACTTGGATCCCGATTGAATTTAAAGGCTTCAAAAAAGTGATTTTCTGATTGCATTGCCTTTCTTTAGGTACAATTTTTCAGACAAAATATAAAATAATAAATTAAATAATTAGCAAATATTCCTGACTTGGATCCAGAATGAATTTAAAGGCTTCAAAAAAATGATTTTCTGATTGCATTGCCTTTCTTGAGGTAGAATGATTCAGACAAAATTTAAAATAATAAATTAAAAAATCGATAATATTTATTACATGGATCCCGATTGAATTTAAAGGCTACAAAAAAATGATTTTCTGATTGCATTGCCTTTCTTTAGGTACAATTTTCCAGACAAAATATAAAATAATAAATTAAATAATTAGCAAATATTCATGACTTGGATCCCGATTGAATTTAAAGGCTTCAAAAAAGTGATTTTCTGATTGCATTGCCTTTCTTTAGGTACAATTTTTCAGACATAATATAAAATAATAAATTAAATAATTAGCAAATATTCCTGACTTGGATCCAGATTGAATTTAAAGGCTTCAAAAAAATGATTTTCTGATTGCATTGCCTTTCTTTAGGTACAATGTTTCAGACAAAATATAAAATAATAAAATAAATAATTAGCAAATATTCCTGACTTGGATCCAGATTGAATTTAAAGGCTTCAAAAATATGATTTTCTGATTGCATTGCCTTTCTTTAGGTACCATGTTTCAGACAAAATTTAAAATAATAAATTAAAAAATCGATAATATTCATTACATGGATCCCGATTGAATTTAAAGGCTACAAAAAAGTGATTTTCTGATTGCATTGCCTTTCTTTAGGTACCATGTTTCAGACAAAATTTAAAATAATAAATTAAAAAATCGATAATATTTATTACATGGATCCCGATTGAATTTAAAGGCTACAAAAAAATGATTTTCTGATTGCATTGCCTTTCTTGAGGTTGAATGATTCAGACAAAATTTAAAATAATAAATTAAAAAATCGATAATATTTATTACATGGATCCCGATTGAATTTAAAGGCTTCAAAAATATGATTTTCTGATTGCATTGCCTTTCTTTAGGTACCATGTTTCAGACAAAATTTAAAATAATAAATTAAAAAATCGATAATATTTATTACATGGATCCCGATTGAATTTAAAGGCTACAAAAAAATGATTTTCTGATTGCATTGCCTTTCTTTAGGTACAATTTTTCAGACAAAATATAAAATAATAAATTAAATAATTAGCAAATATTCCTGACTTGGATCCAGATTGAATTTAAAGGCTTCAAAAAAATGATTTTCTGATTGCATTGCCTTTCTTTAGGTACAATTTTTCAGACAAAATATAAAATAATAAATTAAATAATTAGCAAATATTCCTGACTTGGATCCAGATTGAATTTAAAGGCTTCAAAAAAATGATTTTCTGATTGCATTGCCTTTCTTGAGGTAGAATGATTCAGACAAAATTTAAAATAATAAATTAAAAAATCGATAATATTTATTACATGGATCCAGATTGAATTTAAAGGCTACAAAAAAATGATTTTCTGATTGCATTGCCTTTCTTTAGGTACAATTTTTCAGACAAAATATAAAATAATAAATTAAATAATTAGCAAATATTCCTGACTTGGATCCAGATTGAATTTAAAGGCTTCAAAAAAATGATTTTCTGATTGCATTGCCTTTCTTGAGGTAGAATGATTCAGACAAAATTTAAAATAATAAATTAAAAAATCGATAATATTTATTACATGGATCCCGATTGAATTTAAAGGCTTCAAAAATATGATTTTCTGATTGCATTGCCTTTCTTTAGGTACCATGTTTCAGACAAAATTTAAAATAATAAATTAAAAAATCGATAATATTTATTACATGGATCCCGATTGAATTTAAAGGCTACAAAAAAATGATTTTCTGATTGCATTGCCTTTCTTGAGGTAGAATGATTCAGACAAAATTTAAAATAATAAATTAAAAAATCGATAATATTTATTACATGGATCCCGATTGAATTTAAAGGCTACAAAAAAATGATTTTCTGATTGCATTGCCTTTCTTTAGGTACCATGTTTCAGACAAAATTTAAAATAATAAATTAAAAAATCGATAATATTTATTACATGGATCCCGATTGAATTTAAAGGCTACAAAAAAATGATTTTCTGATTGCATTGCCTTTCTTTAGGTACCATGTTTCAGACAAAATTTAAAATAATAAATTAAAAAATCGATAATATTTATTACATGGATCCCGATTGAATTTAAAGGCTACAAAAAAATGATTTTCTGATTGCATTGCCTTTCTTTAGGTACCATGTTTCAGACAAAATTTAAAATAATAAATTAAAAAATCGATAATATTTATTACATGGATCCCGATTGAATTTAAAGGCTACAAAAAAATGATTTTCTGATTGCATTGCCTTTCTTTAGGTACCATGTTTCAGACAAAATTTAAAATAATAAATTAAAAAATCGATAATATTTATTACATGGATCCCGATTGAATTTAAAGGCTACAAAAAAATGATTTTCTGATTGCATTGCCTTTCTTTAGGTACCATGTTTCAGACAAAATATAAAATAATAAATTATATAATTAGCAAATATTCCTGACTTGGATCCCGATTGAATTTAAAGGCTTCAAAAAAGTGATTTTCTGATTGCATTGCCTTTCTTTAGGTACCATGTTTCAGACAAAATTTAAAATAATAAATTAAAAAATCGATAATATTTATTACATGGATCCCGATTGAATTTAAAGGCTACAAAAAAATGATTTTCTGATTGCATTGCCTTTCTTTAGGTACAATTTTCCAGACAAAATATAAAATAATAAATTAAATAATTAGCAAATATTCCTGACTTGGATCCAGATTGAATTTAAAGGCTTCAAAAATATGATTTTCTGATTGCATTGCCTTTCTTTAGGTACAATTTTTCAGACATAATATAAAATAAAAAATTAAATAATTAGCAAATATTCCTGACTTGGATCCAGATTGAATTTAGAGGCTTCAAAAAAATGATTTTCTGATTGCATTGCCTTTCTTTAGGTACAATGTTTCAGACAAAATATAAAATAATAAAATAAATAATTAGCAAATATTCCTGACTTGGATCCAGATTGAATTTAAAGGCTTCAAAAATATGATTTTCTGATTGCATTGCCTTTCTTTAGGTACCATGTTTCAGACAAAATTTAAAATAATAATTTAAAAAATCGATAATATTTATTACATGGATCCCGATTGAATTTAAAGGCTACAAAAAAGTGATTTTCTGATTGCATTGCCTTTCTTTAGGTACCATGTTTCAGACAAAATTTCAAATAATAAATTAAAAAATCGATAATATTTATTACATGGATCCCGATTGAATTTAAAGGCTACAAAAAAATGATTTTCTGATTGCATTGCCTTTCTTGAGGTTGAATGATTCAGACAAAATTTAAAATAATAAATTAAAAAATCGATAATATTTATTACATGGATCCCGATTGAATTTAAAGGCTACAAAAAAATGATTTTCTGATTGCATTGCCTTTCTTGAGGTTGAATGATTCAGACAAAATTTAAAATAATAAATTAAAAAATCGATAATATTTATTACATGGATCCCGATTGAATTTAAAGGCTTCAAAAATATGATTTTCTGATTGCATTGCCTTTCTTTAGGTACCATGTTTCAGACAAAATTTAAAATAATAAATTAAAAAATCGATAATATTTATTACATGGATCCCGATTGAATTTAAAGGCTACAAAAAAATGATTTTCTGATTGCATTGCCTTTCTTTAGGTACAATTTTTCAGACAAAATATAAAATAATAAATTAAATAATTAGCAAATATTCCTGACTTGGATCCAGATTTAATTTAAAGGCTTCAAAAAAATGATTTTCTGATTGCATTGCCTTTCTTGAGGTAGAATGATTCAGACAAAATTTAAAATAATAAATTAAAAAATCGATAATATTTATTACATGGATCCCGATTGAATTTAAAGGCTACAAAAAAATGATTTTCTGATTGCATTGCCTTTCTTTAGGTACAATTTTTCAGACAAAATATAAAATAATAAATTAAATAATTAGCAAATATTCCTGACTTGGATCCAGATTGAATTTAAAGGCTTCAAAAAAATGATTTTCTGATTGCATTGCCTTTCTTTAGGTACAATTTTTCAGACAAAATATAAAATAATAAATTAAATAATTAGCAAATATTCCTGACTTGGATCCAGATTGAATTTAAAGGCTTCAAAAAAATGATTTTTTGATTGCATTGCCTTTCTTGAGGTAGAATGATTCAGACAAAATTTAAAATAATAAATTAAAAAATCGATAATATTTATTACATGGATCCCGATTGAATTTAAAGGCTACAAAAAAATGATTTTCTGATTGCATTGCCTTTCTTTAGGTACAATTTTTCAGACAAAATATAAAATAATAAATTAAATAATTAGCAAATATTCCTGACTTGGATCCAGATTGAATTTAAAGGCTTCAAAAAAATGATTTTCTGATTGCATTGCCTTTCTTGAGGTAGAATGATTCAGACAAAATTTAAAATAATAAATTAAAAAATCGATAATATTTATTACATGGATCCCGATTGAATTTAAAGGCTACAAAAAAATGATTTTCTGATTGCATTGCCTTTCTTGAGGTAGAATGATTCAGACAAAATTTAAAATAATAAATTAAAAAATCGATAATATTTATTACATGGATCCCGATTGAATTTAAAGGCTTCAAAAATATGATTTTCTGATTGCATTGCCTTTCTTTAGGTACCATGTTTCAGACAAAATTTAAAATAATAAATTAAAAAATCGATAATATTTATTACATGGATCCCGATTGAATTTAAAGGCTACAAAAAAATGATTTTCTGATTGCATTGCCTTTCTTTAGGTACAATGTTTCAGACAAAATATAAAATAATAAATTATATAATTAGCAAATATTCCTGACTTGGATCCCGATTGAATTTAAAGGCTTCAAAAAAGTGATTTTCTGATTGCATTGCCTTTCTTTAGGTACAATTTTTCAGACAAAATATAAAATAATAAATTAAATAATTAGCAAATATTCCTGACTTGGATCCAGATTGAATTTAAAGGCTTCAAAAAAATGATTTTCTGATTGCATTGCCTTTCTTGAGGTAGAATGATTCAGACAAAATTTAAAATAATAAATTAAAAAATCGATAATATTTATTACATGGATCCCGATTGAATTTAAAGGCTACAAAAAAATGATTTTCTGATTGCATTGCCTTTCTTTAGGTACAATTTTCCAGACAAAATATAAAATAATAAATTAAATAATTAGCAAATATTCATGACTTGGATCCCGATTGAATTTAAAGGCTTCAAAAAAGTGATTTTCTGATTGCATTGCCTTTCTTTAGGTACAATTTTTCAGATAAATATAAAATAATAAATTAAATAATTAGCAAATATTCCTGACTTGGATCCAGATTGAATTTAAAGGCTTCAAAAAAATGATTTTCTGATTGCATTGCCTTTCTTTAGGTACAATGTTTCAGACAAAATATAAAATAATAAATTAAATAATTAGCAAATATTCCTGACTTGGATCCCGATTGAATTTAAAGGCTACAAAAAAATGATTTTCTGATTGCATTGCCTTTCTTTAGGTACAATGTTTCAGACAAAATATAAAATAATAAATTAAATAATTAGCAAATATTCCTGACTTGGATCCCGATTGAATTTAAAGGCTTCAAAAAAGTGATTTTCTGATTGCATTGCCTTTCTTTAGGTACAATTTTTCAGACAAAATATAAAATAATAAATTAAATAATTAGCAAATATTCCTGACTTGGATCCAGATTGAATTTAAAGGCTTCAAAAAAATGATTTTCTGATTGCATTGCCTTTCTTTAGGTAGAATGATTCAGACAAAATTTAAAATAATAAATTAAAAAATCGATAATATTTATTACATGGATCCCGATTGAATTTAAAGGCTACAAAAAAATGATTTTCTGATTGCATTGCCTTTCTTTAGGTACAATTTTTCAGACAAAATATAAAATAATAAATTAAATAATTAGCAAATATTCCTGACTTGGATCCAGATTGAATTTAAAGGCTTCAAAAAAATGATTTTCTGATTGCATTGCCTTTCTTTAGGTACAATTTTTCAGACAAAATATAAAATAATAAATTAAATAATTAGCAAATATTCCTGACTTGGATCCAGATTGAATTTAAAGGCTTCAAAAAAATGATTTTCTGATTGCATTGCCTTTCTTTAGGTAGAATGATTCAGACAAAATTTAAAATAATAAATTAAAAAATCGATAATATTTATTACATGGATCCCGATTGAATTTAAAGGCTACAAAAAAATGATTTTCTGATTGCATTGCCTTTCTTTAGGTACAATTTTTCAGACAAAATATAAAATAATAAATTAAATAATTAGCAAATATTCCTGACTTGGATCCAGATTGAATTTAAAGGCTTCAAAAAAATCATTTTCTGATTGCATTGCCTTTCTTTAGGTACAATTTTTCAGACAAAATATAAAATAATAAATTAAATAATTAGCAAATATTCCTGACTTGGATCCAGATTGAATTTAAAGGCTTCAAAAAAGTGATTTTCTGATTGCATTGCCTTTCTTTAGGTACAATTTTTCAGACAAAATATAAAATAATAAATTAAATAATTAGCAAATATTCCTGACTTGGATCCAGATTGAATTTAAAGGCTTCAAATAAATGATTTTCTGATTGCATTGCCTTTCTTTAGGTAGAATGATTCAGACAAAATTTAAAATAATAAATTAAAAAATCGATAATATTTATTACATGGATCCCGATTGAATTTAAAGGCTACAAAAAAATGATTTTCTGATTGCATTGCCTTTCTTTAGGTACAATTTTTCAGACAAAATATAAAATAATAAATTAAATAATTAGCAAATATTCCTGACTTGGATCCAGATTGAATTTAAAGGCTTCAAAAAAATGATTTTCTGATTGCATTGCCTTTCTTTAGGTACAATTTTTCAGACAAAATATAAAATAATAAATTAAATAATTAGCAAATATTCCTGACTTGGATCCAGATTGAATTTAAAGGCTTCAAAAAAGTGATTTTCTGATTGCATTGCCTTTCTTTAGGTACAATTTTTCAGACAAAATATAAAATAATAAATTAAATAATTAGCAAATATTCCTGACTTGGATCCAGATTGAATTTAAAGGCTTCAAAAAAATGATTTTCTGATTGCATTGCCTTTCTTTAGGTAGAATGATTCATACAAAATTTAAAATAATAAATTAAAAAATCGATAATATTTATTACATGGATCCCGATTGAATTTAAAGGCTACAAAAAAATGATTTTCTGATTGCATTGCCTTTCTTTAGGTACAATTTTTCAGACAAAATATAAAATAATAAATTAAATAATTAGCAAATATTCCTGACTTGGATCCAGATTGAATTTAAAGGCTTCAAAAAAATGATTTTCTGATTGCATTGCCTTTCTTGAGGTAGAATGTTTCAGACAAAATATAAAATAAAAAAATAAATAATTAGCAAATATTCCTGACTTGGATCCAGATTGAATTTAAAGGCTTCAAAAAAATGATTTTCTGATTGCATTGCCTTTCTTTAGGTACAATTTTTCAGACAAAATATAAAATAATAAATTAAATAATTAGCAAATATTCCTGACTTGGATCCAGATTGAATTTAAAGGCTTCAAAAAAATGATTTTCTGATTGCATTGCCTTTCTTTAGGTACAATGTTTCAGACAAAATATAAAATAATAAATTAAATAATTAGCAAATATTCCTGACTTGGATTCCGATTGAATTTAAAGGCTTCAAAAAAGTGATTTTCTGATTGCATTGCCTTTCTTTAGGTACAATTTTTCAGACAAAATATAAAATAATAAATTAAATAATTAGCAAATATTCCTGACTTGGATCCAGATTGAATTTAAAGGCTTCAAAAAAATGATTTTCTGATTGCATTGCCTTTCTTTAGGTAGAATGATTCAGACAAAATTTAAAATAATAAATTAAAAAATCGATAATATTTATTTCATGGATCCCGATTGAATTTAAAGGCTACAAAAAAATGATTTTCTGATTGCATTGCCTTTCTTTAGGTACAATTTTTCAGACAAAATAAAAAATAATAAATTAAATAATTAGCAAATATTCCTGACTTGGATCCAGATTGAATTTAAAGGCTTCAAAAAAATGATTTTCTGATTGCATTGCCTTTCTTTAGGTACAATTTTTCAGAAAAAATATAAAATAATAAATTAAATAATTAGCAAATATTCCTGACTTGGATCCAGATTGAATTTAAAGGCTTCAAAAAAATGATTTTCTGATTGCATTGCCTTTCTTTAGGTACAATTTTTCAGACAAAATATAAAATAATAAATTAAATAATTAGCAAATATTCCTGACTTGGATCCAGATTGAATTTAAAGGCTTCAAAAAAATGATTTTCTGATTGCATTGCCTTTCTTGAGGTAGAATGATTCAGACAAAATTTAAAATAATAAATTAAAAAATCGATAATATTTATTACATGGATCCCGATTGAATTTAAAGGCTACAAAAAAATGATTTTCTGATTGCATTGCTTTTCTTTAGGTAGAATGATTCAGACAAAATTTAAAATAATAAATTAAAAAATCGATAATATTTATTACATGGATCCCGATTGAATTTAAAGGCTACAAAAAAATGATTTTCTGATTGCATTGCCTTTCTTTAGGTACAATTTTCCAGACAAAATATAAAATAATAAATTAAATAATTAGCAAATATTCCTGACTTGGATCCAGATTGAATTTAAAGGCTTCAAAAAAGTGATTTTCTGATTGCATTGCCTTTCTTTAGGTACAATTTTTCAGATAAATATAAAATAATAAATTAAATAATTAGCAAATATTCCTGACTTGGATTCAGATTGAATTTAAAGGCTTCAAAAAAATGATTTTCTGATTGCATTGCCTTTCTTGAGGTAGAATGTTTCAGACAAAATATAAAATAAAAAAATAAATAATTAGCAAATATTCCTGACTTGGATCCAGATTGAATTTAAAGGCTTCAAAAAAATGATTTTCTGATTGCATTGCCTTTCTTTAGGTACAATGTTTCAGACAAAATATAAAATAATAAATTAAATAATTAGCAAATATTCCTGACTTGGATCCCGATTGAATTTAAAGGCTACAAAAAAATGATTTTCTGATTGCATTGCCTTTCTTTAGGTACAATGTTTCAGACAAAATATAAAATAATAAATTAAATAATTAGCAAATATTCCTGACTTGGATCCCGATTGAATTTAAAGGCTTCAAAAAAGTGATTTTCTGATTGCATTGCCTTTCTTTAGGTACAATTTTTCAGACAAAATATAAAATAATAAATTAAATAATTAGCAAATATTCCTGACTTGGATCCAGATTGAATTTAAAGGCTTCAAAAAAATGATTTTCTGATTGCATTGCCTTTCTTTAGGTACAATTTTTCAGACAAAATATAAAATAATAAATTAAATAATTAGCAAATATTCCTGACTTGGATCCCGATTGAATTTAAAGGCTTCAAAAAAATGATTTTCTGATTGCATTGCCTTTCTTTAGGTACAATTTTTCAGACAAAATATAAAATAATAAATTAAATAATTAGCAAATATTCCTGACTTGGATCCAGATTGAATTTAAAGGCTTCAAAAAAATGATTTTCTGATTGCATTGCCTTTCTTTAGGTAGAATGATTCAGACAAAATTTAAAATAATAAATTAAAAAATCGATAATATTTATTACATGGATCCCGATTGAATTTAAAGGCTACAAAAAAATGATTTTCTGATTGCATTGCCTTTCTTTAGGTACAATTTTTCAGACAAAATATAAAATAATAAATTAAATAATTAGCAAATATTCCTGACTTGGATCCAGATTGAATTTAAAGGCTTCAAAAAAATGATTTTCTGATTGCATTGCCTTTCTTTAGGTACAATTTTTCAGACAAAATATAAAATAATAAATTAAATAATTAGCAAATATTCCTGACTTGGATCCAGATTGAATTTAAAGGCTTCAAAAAAGTGATTTTCTGATTGCATTGCCTTTCTTTAGGTACAATTTTTCAGACAAAATATAAAATAATAAATTAAATAATTAGCAAATATTCCTGACTTGGATCCAGATTGAATTTAAAGGCTTCAAAAAAATGATTTTCTGATTGCATTGCCTTTCTTTAGGTAGAATGATTCAGACAAAATTTAAAATAATAAATTAAAAAATCGATAATATTTATTACATGGATCCCGATTGAATTTAAAGGCTACAAAAAAATGATTTTCTGATTGCATTGCCTTTCTTTAGGTACAATTTTTCAGACAAAATATAAAATAATAAATTAAATAATTAGCAAATATTCCTGACTTGGATCCAGATTGAATTTAAAGGCTTCAAAAAAATGATTTTCTGATTGCATTGCCTTTCTTGAGGTAGAATGTTTCAGACAAAATATAAAATAAAAAAATAAATAATTAGCAAATATTCCTGACTTGGATCCAGATTGAATTTAAAGGCTTCAAAAAAATGATTTTCTGATTGCATTGCCTTTCTTTAGGTACAATGTTTCAGACAAAATATAAAATAATAAATTAAATAATTAGCAAATATTCCTGACTTGGATCCCGATTGAATTTAAAGGCTACAAAAAAATGATTTTCTGATTGCATTGCCTTTCTTTAGGTACAATGTTTCAGACAAAATATAAAATAATAAATTAAATAATTAGCAAATATTCCTGACTTGGATCCCGATTGAATTTAAAGGCTTCAAAAAAGTGATTTTCTGATTGCATTGCCTTTCTTTAGGTACAATTTTTCAGACAAAATATAAAATAATAAATTAAATAATTAGCAAATATTCCTGACTTGGATCCAGATTGAATTTAAAGGCTTCAAAAAAATGATTTTCTGATTGCATTGCCTTTCTTTAGGTAGAATGATTCAGACAAAATTTAAAATAATAAATTAAAAAATCGATAATATTTATTTCATGGATCCCGATTGAATTTAAAGGCTACAAAAAAATGATTTTCTGATTGCATTGCCTTTCTTTAGGTACAATTTTTCAGACAAAATAAAAAATAATAAATTAAATAATTAGCAAATATTCCTGACTTGGATCCAGATTGAATTTAAAGGCTTCAAAAAAATGATTTTCTGATTGCATTGCCTTTCTTTAGGTACAATTTTTCAGAAAAAATATAAAATAATAAATTAAATAATTAGCAAATATTCCTGACTTGGATCCAGATTGAATTTAAAGGCTTCAAAAAAATGATTTTCTGATTGCATTGCCTTTCTTTAGGTACAATTTTTCAGACAAAATATAAAATAATAAATTAAATAATTAGCAAATATTCCTGACTTGGATCCAGATTGAATTTAAAGGCTTCAAAAAAATGATTTTCTGATTGCATTGCCTTTCTTGAGGTAGAATGATTCAGACAAAATTTAAAATAATAAATTAAAAAATCGATAATATTTATTACATGGATCCCGATTGAATTTAAAGGCTACAAAAAAATGATTTTCTGATTGCATTGCTTTTCTTTAGGTAGAATGATTCAGACAAAATTTAAAATAATAAATTAAAAAATCGATAATATTTATTACATGGATCCCGATTGAATTTAAAGGCTACAAAAAAATGATTTTCTGATTGCATTGCCTTTCTTTAGGTACAATTTTTCAGACAAAATATAAAATAATAAATTAAATAATTAGCAAATATTCCTGACTTGGATCCAGATTGAATTTAAAGGCTTCAAAAAAATGATTTTCTGATTGCATTGCCTTTCTTGAGGTAGAATGATTCAGACAAAATTTAAAATAATAAATTAAAAAATCGATAATATTTATTACATGGATCCCGATTGAATTTAAAGGCTACAAAAAAATGATTTTCTGATTGCATTGCCTTTCTTTAGGTACAATTTTTCAGACAAAATATAAAATAATAAATTAAATAATTAGCAAATATTCCTGACTTGGATCCAGATTGAATTTAAAGGCTTCAAAAAAATGATTTTCTGATTGCATTGCCTTTCTTGAGGTAGAATGATTCAGACAAAATTTAAAATAATAAATTAAAAAATCGATAATATTTATTACATGGATCCCGATTGAATTTAAAGGCTACAAAAAAATGATTTTCTGATTGCATTGCCTTTCTTGAGGTAGAATGATTCAGACAAAATTTAAAATAATAAATTAAAAAATCGATAATATTTATTACATGGATCCCGATTGAATTTAAAGGCTACAAAAAAATGATTTTCTGATTGCATTGCCTTTCTTTAGGTACCATGTTTCAGACAAAATTTAAAATAATAAATTAAAAAATCGATAATATTTATTACATGGATCCCGATTGAATTTAAAGGCTACAAAAAAATGATTTTCTGATTGCATTGCCTTTCTTGAGGTAGAATGATTCAGACAAAATTTAAAATAATAAATTAAAAAATCGATAATATTTATTACATGGATCCCGAATGAATTTAAAGGCTACAAAAAAATGATTTTCTGATTGCATTGCCTTTCTTTAGGTACAATTTTCCAGACAAAATATAAAATAATAAATTAAATAATTAGCAAATATTCATGACTTGGATCCCGATTGAATTTAAAGGCTTCAAAAAAGTGATTTTCTGATTGCATTGCCTTTCTTTAGGTACAATTTTTCAGATAAATATAAAATAATAAATTAAATAATTAGCAAATATTCCTGACTTGGATCCAGATTGAATTTAAAGGCTTCAAAAAAATGATTTTCTGATTGCATTGCCTTTCTTGAGGTAGAATGTTTCAGACAAAATATAAAATAAAAAAATAAATAATTAGCAAATATTCCTGACTTGGATCCAGATTGAATTTAAAGGCTTCAAAAAAATGATTTTCTGATTGCATTGCCTTTCTTTAGGTACAATGTTTCAGACAAAATATAAAATAATAAATTAAATAATTAGCAAATATTCCTGACTTGGATCCCGATTGAATTTAAAGGCTTCAAAAAAGTGATTTTCTGATTGCATTGGCTTTCTTTAGGTACAATTTTTCAGACAAAATATAAAATAATAAATTAAATAATTAGCAAATATTCCTGACTTGGATCCAGATTGAATTTTAAGGCTTCAAAAAAATGATTTTCTGATTGCATTGCCTTTCTTTAGGTACAATTTTTCAGACAAAATATAAAATAATAAATTAAATAATTAGCAAATATTCCTGACTTGGATCCAGATTGAATTTAAAGGCTTCAAAAAAATGATTTTCTGATTGCATTGCCTTTCTTGAGGTAGAATGATTCAGACAAAATTTAAAATAATAAATTAAAAAATCGATAATATTTATTACATGGATCCCGATTGAATTTAAAGGCTACAAAAAAATGATTTTCTGATTGCATTGCCTTTCTTTAGGTACAATTTTTCAGACAAAATATAAAATAATAAATTAAATAATTAGCAAATATTCCTGACTTGGATCCAGATTGAATTTAAAGGCTTCAAAAAAATGATTTTCTGATTGCATTGCCTTTCTTGAGGTAGAATGATTCAGACAAAATTTAAAATAATAAATTAAAAAATCGATAATATTTATTACATGGATCCCGATTGAATTTAAAGGCTACAAAAAAATGATTTTCTGATTGCATTGCCTTTCTTGAGGTAGAATGATTCAGACAAAATTTAAAATAATAAATTAAAAAATCGATAATATTTATTACATGGATCCCGATTGAATTTAAAGGCTACAAAAAAATGATTTTCTGATTGCATTGCTTTTCTTTAGGTAGAATGATTCAGACAAAATTTAAAATAATAAATTAAAAAATCGATAATATTTATTACATGGATCCCGATTGAATTTAAAGGCTACAAAAAAATGATTTTCTGATTGCATTGCCTTTCTTTAGGTACAATTTTTCAGACAAAATATAAAATAATAAATTAAATAATTAGCAAATATTCCTGACTTGGATCCAGATTGAATTTAAAGGCTTCAAAAAAATGATTTTCTGATTGCATTGCCTTTCTTTAGGTACAATTTTTCAGACAAAATATAAAATAATAAATTAAATAATTAGCAAATATTCCTGACTTGGATCCAGATTGAATTTAAAGGCTTCAAAAAAATGATTTTCTGATTGCATTGCCTTTCTTGAGGTAGAATGATTCAGACAAAATTTAAAATAATAAATTAAAAAATCGATAATATTTATTACATGGATCCCGATTGAATTTAAAGGCTACAAAAAAATGATTTTCTGATTGCATTGCCTTTCTTTAGGTACAATTTTTCAGACAAAATATAAAATAATAAATTAAATAATTAGCAAATATTCCTGACTTGGATCCAGATTGAATTTAAAGGCTTCAAAAAAATGATTTTCTGATTGCATTGCCTTTCTTGAGGTAGAATGATTCAGACAAAATTTAAAATAATAAATTAAAAAATCGATAATATTTATTACATGGATCCCGATTGAATTTAAAGGCTACAAAAAAATGATTTTCTGATTGCATTGCCTTTCTTGAGGTAGAATGATTCAGACAAAATTTAAAATAATAAATTAAAAAATCGATAATATTTATTACATGGATCCCGATTGAATTTAAAGGCTACAAAAAAATGATTTTCTGATTGCATTGCCTTTCTTTAGGTACCATGTTTCAGACAAAATTTAAAATAATAAATTAAAAAATCGATAATATTTATTACATGGATCCCGATTGAATTTAAAGGCTACAAAAAAATGATTTTCTGATTGCATTGCCTTTCTTGAGGTAGAATGATTCAGACAAAATTTAAAATAATAAATTAAAAAATCGATAATATTTATTACATGGATCCCGAATGAATTTAAAGGCTACAAAAAAATGATTTTCTGATTGCATTGCCTTTCTTTAGGTACAATTTTCCAGACAAAATATAAAATAATAAATTAAATAATTAGCAAATATTCATGACTTGGATCCCGATTGAATTTAAAGGCTTCAAAAAAGTGATTTTCTGATTGCATTGCCTTTCTTTAGGTACAATTTTTCAGATAAATATAAAATAATAAATTAAATAATTAGCAAATATTCCTGACTTGGATCCAGATTGAATTTAAAGGCTTCAAAAAAATGATTTTCTGATTGCATTGCCTTTCTTGAGGTAGAATGTTTCAGACAAAATATAAAATAAAAAAATAAATAATTAGCAAATATTCCTGACTTGGATCCAGATTGAATTTAAAGGCTTCAAAAAAATGATTTTCTGATTGCATTGCCTTTCTTTAGGTACAATGTTTCAGACAAAATATAAAATAATAAATTAAATAATTAGCAAATATTCCTGACTTGGATCCCGATTGAATTTAAAGGCTACAAAAAAATGATTTTCTGATTGCATTGCCTTTCTTTAGGTACAATGTTTCAGACAAAATATAAAATAATAAATTAAATAATTAGCAAATATTCCTGACTTGGATCCCGATTGAATTTAAAGGCTTCAAAAAAGTGATTTTCTGATTGCATTGGCTTTCTTTAGGTACAATTTTTCAGACAAAATATAAAATAATAAATTAAATAATTAGCAAATATTCCTGACTTGGATCCAGATTGAATTTTAAGGCTTCAAAAAAATGATTTTCTGATTGCATTGCCTTTCTTTAGGTACAATTTTTCAGACAAAATATAAAATAATAAATTAAATAATTAGCAAATATTCCTGACTTGGATCCAGATTGAATTTAAAGGCTTCAAAAAAATGATTTTCTGATTGCATTGCCTTTCTTGAGGTAGAATGATTCAGACAAAATTTAAAATAATAAATTAAAAAATCGATAATATTTATTACATGGATCCCGATTGAATTTAAAGGCTACAAAAAAATGATTTTCTGATTGCATTGCCTTTCTTTAGGTACAATTTTTCAGACAAAATATAAAATAATAAATTAAATAATTAGCAAATATTCCTGACTTGGATCCAGATTGAATTTAAAGGCTTCAAAAAAATGATTTTCTGATTGCATTGCCTTTCTTGAGGTAGAATGATTCAGACAAAATTTAAAATAATAAATTAAAAAATCGATAATATTTATTACATGGATCCCGATTGAATTTAAAGGCTACAAAAAAATGATTTTCTGATTGCATTGCCTTTCTTGAGGTAGAATGATTCAGACAAAATTTAAAATAATAAATTAAAAAATCGATAATATTTATTACATGGATCCCGATTGAATTTAAAGGCTTCAAAAATATGATTTTCTGATTGCATTGCCTTTCTTTAGGTACCATGTTTCAGACAAAACTTAAAATAATAAATTAAAAAATCGATAATATTTATTACATGGATCCCGATTGAATTTAAAGGCTACAAAAAAATGATTTTCTGATTGCATTGCCTTTCTTGAGGTAGAATGATTCAGACAAAATTTAAAATAATAAATTAAAAAATCGATAATATTTATTACATGGATCCCGATTGAATTTAAAGGCTACAAAAAAGTGATTTTCTGATTGCATTGCCTTTCTTTAGGTACCATGTTTCAGACAAAACTTAAAATAATAAATTAAAAAATCGATAATATTTATTACATGGATCCCGATTGAATTTAAAGGCTACAAAAAAATGATTTTCTGATTGCATTGCCTTTCTTTAGGTACAATTTTTCAGACAAAATATAAAATAATAAATTAAATAATTAGCAAATATTCCTGACTTGGATCCAGATTGAATTTAAAGGCTTCAAAAAAATGATTTTCTGATTGCATTGCCTTTCTTGAGGTAGAATGATTCAGACAAAATTTAAAATAATAAATTAAAAAATCGATAATATTTATTACATGGATCCCGATTGAATTTAAAGGCTACAAAAAAATGATTTTCTGATTGCATTGCCTTTCTTGAGGTAGAATGATTCAGACAAAATTTAAAATAATAAATTAAAAAATCGATAATATTTATTACATGGATCCCGATTGAATTTAAAGGCTTCAAAAATATGATTTTCTGATTGCATTGCCTTTCTTTAGGTACCATGTTTCAGACAAAACTTAAAATAATAAATTAAAAAATCGATAATATTTATTACATGGATCCCGATTGAATTTAAAGGCTACAAAAAAATGATTTTCTGATTGCATTGCCTTTCTTGAGGTAGAATGATTCAGACAAAATTTAAAATAATAAATTAAAAAATCGATAATATTTATTACATGGATCCCGATTGAATTTAAAGGCTACAAAAAAGTGATTTTCTGATTGCATTGCCTTTCTTTAGGTACCATGTTTCAGACAAAACTTAAAATAATAAATTAAAAAATCGATAATATTTATTACATGGATCCCGATTGAATTTAAAGGCTACAAAAAAATGATTTTCTGATTGCATTGCCTTTCTTTAGGTACAATGTTTCAGACAAAATATAAAATAATAAATTATATAATTAGCAAATATTCCTGACTTGGATCCCGATTGAATTTAAAGGCTACAAAAAAATGATTTTCTGATTGCATTGTCTTTCTTTAGGTACCATGTTTCAGACAAAACTTAAAATAATAAATTAAAAAATCGATAATATTTATTACATGGATCCCGATTGAATTTAAAGGCTACAAAAAAATGATTTTCTGATTGCATTGCCTTTCTTTAGGTACAATGTTTCAGACAAAATATAAAATAATAAATTATATAATTAGCAAATATTCCTGACTTGGATCCCGATTGAATTTAAAGGCTTCAAAAATATGATTTTCTGATTGCATTGCCTTTCTTTAGGTACCATGTTTCAGACAAAATTTAAAATAATAAATTAAAAAATCGATAATATTTATTACATGGATCCCGATTGAATTTAAAGGCTACAAAAAAGTGATTTTCTGATTGCATTGCCTTTCTTTAGGTACCATGTTTAAGACAAAATTTAAAATAATAAATTAAAAAATCGATAATATTTATTACATGGATCCCGATTGAATTTAAAGGCTACAAAAAAATGATTTTCTGATTGCATTGCCTTTCTTTAGGTACAATTTTTAAGACAAAATATAAAATAATAAATTAAATAATTAGCAAATATTCCTGACTTGGATCCAGATTGAATTTAAAGGCTTCAAAAATATGATTTTCTGATTGCATTGCCTTTCTTTAGGTACCATGTTTCAGACAAAATTTAAAATAATAAATTAAAAAATCGATAATATTTATTACATGGATCCCGATTGAATTTAAAGGCTACAAAAAAATGATTTTCTGATTGCATTGCCTTTCTTGAGGTTGAATGATTCAGACAAAATTTAAAATAATAAATTAAAAAATCGATAATATTTATTACATGGATCCCGATTGAATTTAAAGGCTTCAAAAATATGATTTTCTGATTGCATTGCCTTTCTTTAGGTACCATGTTTCAGACAAAATTTAAAATAATAAATTAAAAAATCGATAATATTTATTACATGGATCCCGATTGAATTTAAAGGCTACAAAAAAATGATTTTCTGATTGCATTGCCTTTCTTTAGGTACAATTTTTAAGACAAAATATAAAATAATAAATTAAATAATTAGCAAATATTCCTGACTTGGATCCAGATTGAATTTAAAGGCTTCAAAAATATGATTTTCTGATTGCATTGCCTTTCTTTAGGTACCATGTTTCAGACAAAATTTAAAATAATAAATTAAAAAATCGATAATATTTATTACATGGATCCCGATTGAATTTAAAGGCTACAAAAAAATGATTTTCTGATTGCATTGCCTTTCTTTAGGTACAATTTTTAAGACAAAATATAAAATAATAAATTAAATAATTAGCAAATATTCCTGACTTGGATCCAGATTGAATTTAAAGGCTTCAAAAATATGATTTTCTGATTGCATTGCCTTTCTTTAGGTACCATGTTTCAGACAAAATTTAAAATAATAAATTAAAAAATCGATAATATTTATTACATGGATCCCGATTGAATTTAAAGGCTACAAAAAAATGATTTTCTGATTGCATTGCCTTTCTTGAGGTTGAATGATTCAGACAAAATTTAAAATAATAAATTAAAAAATCGATAATATTTATTACATGGATCCCGATTGAATTTAAAGGCTTCAAAAATATGATTTTCTGATTGCATTGCCTTTCTTTAGGTACCATGTTTCAGACAAAATTTAAAATAATAAATTAAAAAATCGATAATATTTATTACATGGATCCCGATTGAATTTAAAGGCTACAAAAAAATGATTTTCTGATTGCATTGCCTTTCTTTAGGTACAATTTTTAAGACAAAATATAAAATAATAAATTAAATAATTAGCAAATATTCCTGACTTGGATCCAGATTGAATTTAAAGGCTTCAAAAAAATGATTTTCTGATTGCATTGCCTTTCTTTAGGTACAATTTTTCAGACAAAATATAAAATAATAAATTAAATAATTAGCAAATATTCCTGACTTGGATCCAGATTGAATTTAAAGGCTTCAAAAAAATGATTTTCTGATTGCATTGCCTTTCATGAGGTAGAATGATTCAGACAAAATTTAAAATAATAAATTAAAAAATCGATAATATTTATTACATGGATCCCGATTGAATTTAAAGGCTACAAAAAAATGATTTTCTGATTGCATTGCCTTTCTTTAGGTACAATTTTTCAGACAAAATATAAAATAATAAATTAAATAATTAGCAAATATTCCTGACTTGGATCCAGATTGAATTTAAAGGCTTCAAAAAAATGATTTTCTGATTGCATTGCCTTTCTTGAGGTAGAATGATTCAGACAAAATTTAAAATAATAAATTAAAAAATCGATAATATTTATTACATGGATCCCGATTGAATTTAAAGGCTACAAAAAAATGATTTTCTGATTGCATTGCCTTTCTTTAGGTACAATTTTTCAGACAAAATATAAAATAATAAATTAAATAATTAGCAAATATTCCTGACTTGGATCCAGATTGAATTTAAAGGCTTCAAAAAAATGATTTTCTGATTGCATTGCCTTTCTTGAGGTAGAATGATTCAGACAAAATTTAAAATAATAAATTAAAAAATCGATAATATTTATTACATGGATCCCGATTGAATTTAAAGGCTACAAAAAAATGATTTTCTGATTGCATTGCCTTTCTTGAGGTTGAATGATTCAGACAAAATTTAAAATAATAAATTAAAAAATCGATAATATTTATTACATGGATCCCGATTGAATTTAAAGGCTTCAAAAATATGATTTTCTGATTGCATTGCCTTTCTTTAGGTACCATGTTTCAGACAAAATTTAAAATAATAAATTAAAAAATCGATAATATTTATTACATGGATCCCGATTGAATTTAAAGGCTACAAAAAAATGATTTTCTGATTGCATTGCCTTTCTTTAGGTACAATTTTTAAGACAAAATATAAAATAATAAATTAAATAATTAGCAAATATTCCTGACTTGGATCCAGATTGAATTTAAAGGCTTCAAAAAAATGATTTTCTGATTGCATTGCCTTTCTTTAGGTACAATTTTTCAGACAAAATATAAAATAATAAATTAAATAATTAGCAAATATTCCTGACTTGGATCCAGATTGAATTTAAAGGCTTCAAAAAAATGATTTTCTGATTGCATTGCCTTTCATGAGGTAGAATGATTCAGACAAAATTTAAAATAATAAATTAAAAAATCGATAATATTTATTACATGGATCCCGATTGAATTTAAAGGCTACAAAAAAATGATTTTCTGATTGCATTGCCTTTCTTTAGGTACAATTTTTCAGACAAAATATAAAATAATAAATTAAATAATTAGCAAATATTCCTGACTTGGATCCAGATTGAATTTAAAGGCTTCAAAAAAATGATTTTCTGATTGCATTGCCTTTCTTGAGGTAGAATGATTCAGACAAAATTTAAAATAATAAATTAAAAAATCGATAATATTTATTACATGGATCCCGATTGAATTTAAAGGCTACAAAAAAATGATTTTCTGATTGCATTGCCTTTCTTGAGGTAGAATGATTCAGACAAAATTTAAAATAATAAATTAAAAAATCGATAATATTTATTACATGGATCCCGATTGAATTTAAAGGCTTCAAAAATATGATTTTCTGATTGCATTGCCTTTCTTTAGGTACCATGTTTCAGACAAAATTTAAAATAATAAATTAAAAAATCGATAATATTTATTACATGGATCCCGATTGAATTTAAAGGCTACAAAAAAATGATTTTCTGATTGCATTGCCTTTCTTTAGGTACAATGTTTCAGACAAAATATAAAATAATAAATTATATAATTAGCAAATATTCCTGACTTGGATCCCGATTGAAGTTAAAGGCTTCAAAAAAGTGATTTTCTGATTGCATTGCCTTTCTTTAGGTACAATTTTTCAGACAAAATATAAAATAATAAATTAAATAATTAGCAAATATTCCTGACTTGGATCCAGATTGAATTTAAAGGCTTCAAAAAAATGATTTTCTGATTGCATTGCCTTTCTTGAGGTAGAATGATTCAGACAAAATTTAAAATAATAAATTAAAAAATCGATAATATTTATTACATGGATCCCGATTGAATTTAAAGGCTACAAAAAAGTGATTTTCTGATTGCATTGCCTTTCTTTAGGTACCATGTTTCAGACAAAACTTAAAATAATAAATTAAAAAATCGATAATATTTATTACATGGATCCCGATTGAATTTAAAGGCTACAAAAAAATGATTTTCTGATTGCATTGCCTTTCTTTAGGTACAATTTTTCAGACATAATATAAAATAATAAATTAAATAATTAGCAAATATTCCTGACTTGGATCCAGATTGAATTTAAAGGCTTCAAAAAAGTGATTTTCTGATTGCATTGCCTTTCTTTAGGTACAATTTTTCAGACATAATATAAAATAATAAATTAAATAATTAGCAAATATTCCTGACTTGGATCCAGATTGAATTTAAAGGCTTCAAAAAAGTGATTTTCTGATTGCATTGCCTTTCTTTAGGTACAATTTTTCAGACATAATATAAAATAATAAATTAAATAATTAGCAAATATTCCTGACTTGGATCCAGATTGAATTTAAAGGCTTCAAAAAAATGATTTTCTGATTGCATTGCCTTTCTTGAGGTAGAATGATTCAGACAAAATTTAAAATAATAAATTAAAAAATCGATAATATTTATTACATGGATCCCGATTGAATTTAAAGGCTACAAAAAAATGATTTTCTGATTGCATTGCCTTTCTTTAGGTACAATTTTTCAGACAAAATATAAAATAATAAATTAAATAATTAGCAAATATTCCTGACTTGGATCCAGATTGAATTTAAAGGCTTCAAAAAAATGATTTTCTGATTGCATTGCCTTTCTTGAGGTAGAATGATTCAGACAAAATTTAAAATAATAAATTAAAAAATCGATAATATTTATTACATGGATCCCGATTGAATTTAAAGGCTACAAAAAAATGATTTTCTGATTGCATTGCCTTTCTTGAGGTAGAATGATTCAGACAAAATTTAAAATAATAAATTAAAAAATCGATAATATTTATTACATGGATCCCGATTGAATTTAAAGGCTTCAAAAATATGATTTTCTGATTGCATTGCCTTTCTTTAGGTACCATGTTTCAGACAAAATTTAAAATAATAAATTAAAAAATCGATAATATTTATTACATGGATCCCGATTGAATTTAAAGGCTACAAAAAAATGATTTTCTGATTGCATTGCCTTTCTTTAGGTACAATGTTTCAGACAAAATATAAAATAATAAATTATATAATTAGCAAATATTCCTGACTTGGATCCCGATTGAAGTTAAAGGCTTCAAAAAAGTGATTTTCTGATTGCATTGCCTTTCTTTAGGTACAATTTTTCAGACAAAATATAAAATAATAAATTAAATAATTAGCAAATATTCCTGACTTGGATCCAGATTGAATTTAAAGGCTTCAAAAAAATGATTTTCTGATTGCATTGCCTTTCTTGAGGTAGAATGATTCAGACAAAATTTAAAATAATAAATTAAAAAATCGATAATATTTATTACATGGATCCCGATTGAATTTAAAGGCTACAAAAAAGTGATTTTCTGATTGCATTGCCTTTCTTTAGGTACCATGTTTCAGACAAAACTTAAAATAATAAATTAAAAAATCGATAATATTTATTACATGGATCCCGATTGAATTTAAAGGCTACAAAAAAATGATTTTCTGATTGCATTGCCTTTCTTTAGGTACAATTTTTCAGACATAATATAAAATAATAAATTAAATAATTAGCAAATATTCCTGACTTGGATCCAGATTGAATTTAAAGGCTTCAAAAAAGTGATTTTCTGATTGCATTGCCTTTCTTTAGGTACAATTTTTCAGACATAATATAAAATAATAAATTAAATAATTAGCAAATATTCCTGACTTGGATCCAGATTGAATTTAAAGGCTTCAAAAAAGTGATTTTCTGATTGCATTGCCTTTCTTTAGGTACAATTTTTCAGACATAATATAAAATAATAAATTAAATAATTAGCAAATATTCCTGACTTGGATCCAGATTGAATTTAAAGGCTTCAAAAAAATGATTTTCTGATTGCATTGCCTTTCTTTAGGTACAATGTTTCAGACAAAATATAAAATAATAAATTAAATAATTAGCAAATATTCCTGACTTGGATCCCGATTGAATTTAAAGGCTACAAAAAAATGATTTTCTGATTGCATTGCCTTTCTTTAGGTACAATTTTCCAGACAAAATATAAAATAATAAATTAAATAATTAGCAAATATTCATGACTTGGATCCCGATTGAATTTAAAGGCTTCAAAAAAGTGATTTTCTGATTGCATTGCCTTTCTTTAGGTACAATTTTCCAGACAAAATATAAAATAATAAATTAAATAATTAGCAAATATTCATGACTTGGATCCCGATTGAATTTAAAGGCTTCAAAAAAGTGATTTTCTGATTGCATTGCCTTTCTTTAGGTACAATTTTCCAGACAAAATATAAAATAATAAATTAAATAATTAGCAAATATTCATGACTTGGATCCCGATTGAATTTAAAGGCTTCAAAAAAATGATTTTCTGATTGCATTGCCTTTCTTTAGGTACAATTTTCCAGACAAAATATAAAATAATAAATTAAATAATTAGCAAATATTCATGACTTGGATCCCGATTGAATTTAAAGGCTTCAAAAAAGTGATTTTCTGATTGCATTGCCTTTCTTTAGGTACAATTTTCCAGACAAAATATAAAATAATAAATTAAATAATTAGCAAATATTCATGACTTGGATCCCGATTGAATTTAAAGGCTTCAAAAAAGTGATTTTCTGATTGCATTGCCTTTCTTTAGGTACAATTTTCCAGACAAAATATAAAATAATAAATTAAATAATTAGCAAATATTCATGACTTGGATCCCGATTGAATTTAAAGGCTACAAAAAAATGATTTTCTGATTGCATTGCCTTTCTTTAGGTACAATTTTCCAGACAAAATATAAAATAATAAATTAAATAATTAGCAAATATTCATGACTTGGATCCCGATTGAATTTAAAGGCTTCAAAAAAGTGATTTTCTGATTGCATTGCCTTTCTTTAGGTACAATTTTCCAGACAAAATATAAAATAATAAATTAAATAATTAGCAAATATTCATGACTTGGATCCCGATTGAATTTAAAGGCTTCAAAAAAGTGATTTTCTGATTGCATTGCCTTTCTTTAGGTACAATTTTTCAGACATAATATAAAATAATAAATTAAATAATTAGCAAATATTCATGACTTGGATCCCGATTGAATTTAAAGGCTACAAAAAAATGATTTTCTGATTGCATTGCCTTTCTTTAGGTACAATGTTTCAGACAAAATATAAAATAATAAATTAAATAATTAGCAAATATTCCTGACTTGGATCCCGATTGAATTTAAAGGCTTCAAAAAAGTGATTTTCTGATTGCATTGCCTTTCTTTAGGTACAATTTTCCAGACAAAATATAAAATAATAAATTAAATAATTAGCAAATATTCATGACTTGGATCCCGATTGAATTTAAAGGCTTCAAAAAAGTGATTTTCTGATTGCATTGCCTTTCTTTAGGTACAATTTTTCAGACATAATATAAAATAATAAATTAAATAATTAGCAAATATTCCTGACTTGGATCCAGATTGAATTTAAAGGCTTCAAAAAAATGATTTTCTGATTGCATTGCCTTTCTTTAGGTACAATGTTTCAGACAAAATATAAAATAATAAATTAAATAATTAGCAAATATTCCTGACTTGGATCCCGATTGAATTTAAAGGCTACAAAAAAATGATTTTCTGATTGCATTGCCTTTCTTTAGGTACAATTTTCCAGACAAAATATAAAATAATAAATTAAATAATTAGCAAATATTCATGACTTGGATCCCGATTGAATTTAAAGGCTTCAAAAAAGTGATTTTCTGATTGCATTGCCTTTCTTTAGGTACAATTTTCCAGACAAAATATAAAATAATAAATTAAATAATTAGCAAATATTCATGACTTGGATCCCGATTGAATTTAAAGGCTTCAAAAAAGTGATTTTCTGATTGCATTGCCTTTCTTTAGGTACAATTTTCCAGACAAAATATAAAATAATAAATTAAATAATTAGCAAATATTCATGACTTGGATCCCGATTGAATTTAAAGGCTTCAAAAAAATGATTTTCTGATTGCATTGCCTTTCTTTAGGTACAATTTTCCAGACAAAATATAAAATAATAAATTAAATAACTAGCAAATATTCATGACTTGGATCCCGATTGAATTTAAAGGCTACAAAAAAATGATTTTCTGATTGCATTGCCTTTCTTTAGGTACAATTTTCCAGACAAAATATAAAATAATAAATTAAATAATTAGCAAATATTCCTGACTTGGATCCCGATTGAATTTAAAGGCTACAAAAAAATGATTTTCTGATTGCATTGCCTTTCTTTAGGTACAATTTTCCAGACAAAATATAAAATAATAAATTAAATAATTAGCAAATATTCATGACTTGGATCCCGATTGAATTTAAAGGCTTCAAAAAAGTGATTTTCTGATTGCATTGCCTTTCTTTAGGTACAATTTTCCAGACAAAATATAAAATAATAAATTAAATAATTAGCAAATATTCATGACTTGGATCCCGATTGAATTTAAAGGCTTCAAAAAAGTGATTTTCTGATTGCATTGCCTTTCTTTAGGTACAATTTTCCAGACAAAATATAAAATAATAAATTAAATAATTAGCAAATATTCATGACTTGGATCCCGATTGAATTTAAAGGCTTCAAAAAAATGATTTTCTGATTGCATTGCCTTTCTTTAGGTACAATTTTCCAGACAAAATATAAAATAATAAATTAAATAATTAGCAAATATTCATGACTTGGATCCCGATTGAATTTAAAGGCTTCAAAAAAGTGATTTTCTGATTGCATTGCCTTTCTTTAGGTACAATTTTCCAGACAAAATATAAAATAATAAATTAAATAATTAGCAAATATTCATGACTTGGATCCCGATTGAATTTAAAGGCTTCAAAAAAGTGATTTTCTGATTGCATTGCCTTTCTTTAGGTACAATTTTCCAGACAAAATATAAAATAATAAATTAAATAATTAGCAAATATTCATGACTTGGATCCCGATTGAATTTAAAGGCTACAAAAAAATGATTTTCTGATTGCATTGCCTTTCTTTAGGTACAATTTTCCAGACAAAATATAAAATAATAAATTAAATAATTAGCAAATATTCATGACTTGGATCCCGATTGAATTTAAAGGCTTCAAAAAAATGATTTTCTGATTGCATTGCCTTTCTTTAGGTACAATTTTCCAGACAAAATATAAAATAATAAATTAAATAATTAGCAAATATTCATGACTTGGATCCCGATTGAATTTAAAGGCTTCAAAAAAGTGATTTTCTGATTGCATTGCCTTTCTTTAGGTACAATTTTCCAGACAAAATATAAAATAATAAATTAAATAATTAGCAAATATTCATGACTTGGATCCCGATTGAATTTAAAGGCTTCAAAAAAGTGATTTTCTGATTGCATTGCCTTTCTTTAGGTACAATTTTCCAGACAAAATATAAAATAATAAATTAAATAATTAGCAAATATTCATGACTTGGATCCCGATTGAATTTAAAGGCTACAAAAAAATGATTTTCTGATTGCATTGCCTTTCTTTAGGTACAATTTTCCAGACAAAATATAAAATAATAAATTAAATAATTAGCAAATATTCATGACTTGGATCCCGATTGAATTTAAAGGCTTCAAAAAAGTGATTTTCTGATTGCATTGCCTTTCTTTAGGTACAATTTTCCAGACAAAATATAAAATAATAAATTAAATAATTAGCAAATATTCATGACTTGGATCCCGATTGAATTTAAAGGCTACAAAAAAATGATTTTCTGATTGCATTGCCTTTCTTTAGGTACAATTTTCCAGACAAAATATAAAATAATAAATTAAATAATTAGCAAATATTCATGACTTGGATCCCGATTGAATTTAAAGGCTTCAAAAAAGTGATTTTCTGATTGCATTGCCTTTCTTTAGGTACAATTTTCCAGACAAAATATAAAATAATAAATTAAATAATTAGCAAATATTCATGACTTGGATCCCGATTGAATTTAAAGGCTTCAAAAAAGTGATTTTCTGATTGCATTGCCTTTCTTTAGGTACAATTTTTCAGACATAATATAAAATAATAAATTAAATAATTAGCAAATATTCATGACTTGGATCCCGATTGAATTTAAAGGCTACAAAAAAATGATTTTCTGATTGCATTGCCTTTCTTTAGGTACAATGTTTCAGACAAAATATAAAATAATAAATTAAATAATTAGCAAATATTCCTGACTTGGATCCCGATTGAATTTAAAGGCTACAAAAAAATGATTTTCTGATTGCATTGCCTTTCTTTAGGTACAATTTTCCAGACAAAATATAAAATAATAAATTAAATAATTAGCAAATATTCATGACTTGGATCCCGATTGAATTTAAAGGCTTCAAAAAAGTGATTTTCTGATTGCATTGCCTTTCTTTAGGTACAATTTTTCAGACATAATATAAAATAATAAATTAAATAATTAGCAAATATTCCTGACTTGGATCCAGATTGAATTTAAAGGCTTCAAAAAAATGATTTTCTGATTGCATTGCCTTTCTTGAGGTAGAATGATTCAGACAAAATTTAAAATAATAAATTAAAAAATCGATAATATTTATTACATGGATCCCGATTGAATTTAAAGGCTACAAAAAAATGATTTTCTGATTGCATTGCCTTTCTTTAGGTACAATTTTTCAGACAAAATATAAAATAATAAATTAAATAATTAGCAAATATTCCTGACTTGGATCCAGATTGAATTTAAAGGCTTCAAAAAAATGATTTTCTGATTGCATTGCCTTTCTTGAGGTAGAATGATTCAGACAAAATTTAAAATAATAAATTAAAAAATCGATAATATTTATTACATGGATCCCGATTGAATTTAAAGGCTACAAAAAAATGATTTTCTGATTGCATTGCCTTTCTTGAGGTAGAATGATTCAGACAAAATTTAAAATAATAAATTAAAAAATCGATAATATTTATTACATGGATCCCGATTGAATTTAAAGGCTTCAAAAATATTATTTTCTGATTGCATTGCCTTTCTTTAGGTACCATGTTTCAGACAAAATTTAAAATAATAAATTAAAAAATCGATAATATTTATTACATGGATCCCGATTGAATTTAAAGGCTACAAAAAAATGATTTTCTGATTGCATTGCCTTTCTTTAGGTACAATGTTTCAGACAAAATATAAAATAATAAATTATATAATTAGCAAATATTCCTGACTTGGATCCAGATTGAATTTAAAGGCTTCAAAAAAGTGATTTTCTGATTGCATTGCCTTTCTTTAGGTACAATTTTTCAGACATAATATAAAATAATAAATTAAATAATTAGCAAATATTCATGACTTGGATCCCGATTGAATTTAAAGGCTACAAAAAAATGATTTTCTGATTGCATTGCCTTTCTTTAGGTACAATGTTTCAGACAAAATATAAAATAAAAAAATAAATAATTAGCAAATATTCCTGACTTGGATCCAGATTGAATTTAAAGGCTTCAAAAAAATGATTTTCTGATTGCATTGCCTTTCTTGAGGTAGAATGTTTCAGACAAAATATAAAATAAAAAAATAAATAATTAGCAAATATTCCTGACTTGGATCCAGATTGAATTTAAAGGCTTCAAAAAAATGATTTTCTGATTGCATTGCCTTTCTTGAGGTAGAATGTTTCAGACAAAATATAAAATAAAAAAATAAATAATTAGCAAATATTCCTGACTTGGATCCAGATTGAATTTAAAGGCTACAAAAAAATGATTTTCTGATTGCATTGCCTTTCTTTAGGTACAATTTTCCAGACAAAATATAAAATAATAAATTAAATAATTAGCAAATATTCCTGACTTGGATCCAGATTGAATTTAAAGGCTTCAAAAAAATGATTTTCTGATTGCATTGCCTTTCTTGAGGTAGAATGTTTCAGACAAAATATAAAATAAAAAAATAAATAATTAGCAAATATTCCTGACTTGGATCCAGATTGAATTTAAAGGCTTCAAAAAAATGATTTTCTGATTGCATTGCCTTTCTTTAGGTACAATGTTTCAGACAAAATATAAAATAATAAATTAAATAATTAGCAAATATTCCTGACTTGGATCCCGATTGAATTTAAAGGCTACAAAAAAATGATTTTCTGATTGCATTGCCTTTCTTTAGGTACAATTTTCCAGACAAAATATAAAATAATAAATTAAATAATTAGCAAATATTCCTGACTTGGATCCAGATTGAATTTAAAGGCTTCAAAAAAATGATTTTCTGATTGCATTGCCTTTCTTGAGGTAGAATGTTTCAGACAAAATATAAAATAAAAAAATAAATAATTAGCAAATATTCCTGACTTGGATCCAGATTGAATTTAAAGGCTTCAAAAAAATGATTTTCTGATTGCATTGCCTTTCTTGAGGTAGAATGTTTCAGACAAAATATAAAATAAAAAAATAAATAATTAGCAAATATTCCTGACTTGGATCCAGATTGAATTTAAAGGCTACAAAAAAATGATTTTCTGATTGCATTGCCTTTCTTTAGGTACAATTTTCCAGACAAAATATAAAATAATAAATTAAATAATTAGCAAATATTCCTGACTTGGATCCAGATTGAATTTAAAGGCTTCAAAAAAATGATTTTCTGATTGCATTGCCTTTCTTGAGGTAGAATGTTTCAGACAAAATATAAAATAAAAAAATAAATAATTAGCAAATATTCCTGACTTGGATCCAGATTGAATTTAAAGGCTTCAAAAAAATGATTTTCTGATTGCATTGCCTTTCTTGAGGTAGAATGATTCAGACAAAATTTAAAATAATAAATTAAAAAATCGATAATATTTATTACATGGATCCCGATTGAATTTAAAGGCTACAAAAAAATGATTTTCTGATTGCATTGCCTTTCTTGAGGTAGAATGATTCAGACAAAATTTAAAATAATAAATTAAAAAATCGATAATATTTATTACATGGATCCCGATTGAATTTAAAGGCTTCAAAAATATGATTTTCTGATTGCATTGCCTTTCTTTAGGTACCATGTTTCAGACAAAATTTAAAATAATAAATTAAAAAATCGATAATATTTATTACATGGATCCCGATTGAATTTAAAGGCTACAAAAAAATGATTTTCTGATTGCATTGCCTTTCTTTAGGTACAATGTTTCAGACAAAATATAAAATAATAAATTATATAATTAGCAAATATTCCTGACTTGGATCCCGATTGAAGTTAAAGGCTTCAAAAAAGTGATTTTCTGATTGCATTGCCTTTCTTTAGGTACAATTTTTCAGACAAAATATAAAATAATAAATTAAATATATAGCAAATATTCCTGACTTGGATCCAGATTGAATTTAAAGGCTTCAAAAAAATGATTTTCTGATTGCATTGCCTTTCTTGAGGTAGAATGATTCAGACAAAATTTAAAATAATAAATTAAAAAATCGATAATATTTATTACATGGATCCCGATTGAATTTAAAGGCTACAAAAAAGTGATTTTCTGATTGCATTGCCTTTCTTTAGGTACCATGTTTCAGACAAAACTTAAAATAATAAATTAAAAAATCGATAATATTTATTACATGGATCCCGATTGAATTTAAAGGCTACAAAAAAATGATTTTCTGATTGCATTGCCTTTCTTTAGGTACAATTTTTCAGACATAATATAAAATAATAAATTAAATAATTAGCAAATATTCCTGACTTGGATCCAGATTGAATTTAAAGGCTTCAAAAAAGTGATTTTCTGATTGCATTGCCTTTCTTTAGGTACAATTTTTCAGACATAATATAAAATAATAAATTAAATAATTAGCAAATATTCCTGACTTGGATCCAGATTGAATTTAAAGGCTTCAAAAAAGTGATTTTCTGATTGCATTGCCTTTCTTTAGGTACAATTTTTCAGACATAATATAAAATAATAAATTAAATAATTAGCAAATATTCCTGACTTGGATCCAGATTGAATTTAAAGGCTTCAAAAAAATGATTTTCTGATTGCATTGCCTTTCTTGAGGTAGAATGTTTCAGACAAAATATAAAATAAAAAAATAAATAATTAGCAAATATTCCTGACTTGGATCCAGATTGAATTTAAAGGCTTCAAAAAAATGATTTTCTGATTGCATTGCCTTTCTTTAGGTACAATGTTTCAGACAAAATATAAAATAATAAATTAAATAATTAGCAAATATTCCTGACTTGGATCCCGATTGAATTTATAGGCTACAAAAAAATGATTTTCTGATTGCATTGCCTTTCTTTAGGTACAATTTTCCAGACAAAATATAAAATAATAAATTAAATAATTAGCAAATATTCCTGACTTGGATCCAGATTGAATTTAAAGGCTTCAAAAAAATGATTTTCTGATTGCATTGCCTTTCTTGAGGTAGAATGATTCAGACAAAATTTAAAATAATAAATTAAAAAATCGATAATATTTATTACATGGATCCCGATTGAATTTAAAGGCTACAAAAAAGTGATTTTCTGATTGCATTGCCTTTCTTTAGGTACCATGTTTCAGACAAAACTTAAAATAATAAATTAAAAAATCGATAATATTTATTACATGGATCCCGATTGAATTTAAAGGCTACAAAAAAATGATTTTCTGATTGCATTGCCTTTCTTTAGGTACAATTTTTCAGACATAATATAAAATAATAAATTAAATAATTAGCAAATATTCCTGACTTGGATCCAGATTGAATTTAAAGGCTTCAAAAAAGTGATTTTCTGATTGCATTGCCTTTCTTTAGGTACAATTTTTCAGACATAATATAAAATAATAAATTAAATAATTAGCAAATATTCCTGACTTGGATCCAGATTGAATTTAAAGGCTTCAAAAAAATGATTTTCTGATTGCATTGCCTTTCTTGAGGTAGAATGTTTCAGACAAAATATAAAATAAAAAAATAAATAATTAGCAAATATTCCTGACTTGGATCCAGATTGAATTTAAAGGCTTCAAAAAAATGATTTTCTGATTGCATTGCCTTTCTTTAGGTACAATGTTTCAGACAAAATATAAAATAATAAATTAAATAATTAGCAAATATTCCTGACTTGGATCCCGATTGAATTTAAAGGCAACAAAAAAATGATTTTCTGATTGCATTGCCTTTCTTTAGGTACAATTTTCCAGACAAAATATAAAATAATAAATTAAATAATTAGCAAATATTCATGACTTGGATCCCGATTGAATTTAAAGGCTTCAAAAAAGTGATTTTCTGATTGCATTGCCTTTCTTTAGGTACAATTTTTCAGACATAATATAAAATAATAAATTAAATAATTAGCAAATATTCATGACTTGGATCCCGATTGAATTTAAAGGCTACAAAAAAATGATTTTCTGATTGCATTGCCTTTCTTTAGGTACAATTTTCCAGACAAAATATAAAATAATAAATTAAATAATTAGCAAATATTCATGACTTGGATCCCGATTGAATTTAAAGGCTTCAAAAAAGTGATTTTCTGATTGCATTGCCTTTCTTTAGGTACAATTTTTCAGACATAATATAAAATAATAAATTAAATAATTAGCAAATATTCATGACTTGGATCCCGATTGAATTTAAAGGCTTCAAAAAAGTGATTTTCTGATTGCATTGCCTTTCTTTAGGTACAATTTTTCAGACATAATATAAAATAATAAATTAAATAATTAGCAAATATTCATGACTTGGATCCCGATTGAATTTAAAGGCTTCAAAAAAGTGATTTTCTGATTGCATTGCCTTTCTTTAGGTACAATTTTTCAGACATAATATAAAATAATAAATTAAATAATTAGCAAATATTCCTGACTTGGATCCAGATTGAATTTAAAGGCTTCAAAAAAATGATTTTCTGATTGCATTGCCTTTCTTGAGGTAGAATGTTTCAGACAAAATATAAAATAAAAAAATAAATAATTAGCAAATATTCCTGACTTGGATCCAGATTGAATTTAAAGGCTTCAAAAAAATGATTTTCTGATTGCATTGCCTTTCTTTAGGTACAATGTTTCAGACAAAATATAAAATAATAAATTAAATAATTAGCAAATATTCCTGACTTGGATCCCGATTGAATTTAAAGGCTACAAAAAAATGATTTTCTGATTGCATTGCCTTTCTTGAGGTAGAATGATTCAGACAAAATTTAAATTAATAAATTAAAAAATCGATAATATTTATTACATGGATCCCGATTGAATTTAAAGGCTACAAAAAAATGATTTTCTGATTGCATTGCATTTCTTTTGGTACAATGTTTCAGACAAAATATAAAATAATAAATTAAATAATTAGCAAATATTCCTGACTTGGATCCCGATTGAATTTAAAGGCTACAAAAAAATGATTTTCTGATTGCATTGCCTTTCTTGAGGTAGAATGATTCAGACAAAATTTAAAATAATAAATTAAAAAATCGATAATATTTATTACATGGATCCCGATTGAATTTAAAGGCTACAAAAAAATGATTTTCTGATTGCATTGCCTTTCTTGAGGTAGAATGATTCAGACAAAATTTAAAATAATAAATTAAAAAATCGATAATATTTATTACATGGATCCCGATTGAATTTAAAGGCTTCAAAAAAATGATTTTCTGATTGCATTGCATTTCTTTTGGTACAATTTTTCAGACAAAATATAAAATAATAAATTATATAATTAGCAAATATTCCTGACTGGGATCCCGATTGAATTTAAAGGCTTCAAAAAAATGATTTTCTGATTGCATTGTCTTTCTTTAGGTACAATTTTTCAGACAAAATATAAAATAATAAATTAAATAATTAGCAAATATTCCTGACTTGGATCCAGATTGAATTTAAAGGCTTCAAAAAAATGATTTTCTGATTGCATTGCATTTCTTTAGGTACAATTTTTCAGACAAAATATAAAATAATAAATTATATAATTAGCAAATATTCCTGACTGGGATCCCGATTGAATTTAAAGGCTTCAAAAAAATGATTTTCTGATTGCATTGTCTTTCTTTAGGTACAATTTTTCAGACAAAATATAAAATAATAAATTAAATAATTAGCAAATATTCCTGACTTGGATCCAGATTGAATTTAAAGGCTTCAAAAAAGTGATTTTCTGATTGCATTGCCTTTCTTTAGGTACAATTTTTCAGACATAATATAAAATAATAAATTAAATAATTAGCAAATATTCCTGACTTGGATCCAGATTGAATTTAAAGGCTTCAAAAAAATGATTTTCTGATTGCATTGCATTTCTTTTGGTACAATTTTTCAGACAAAATATAAAATAATAAATTATATAATTAGCAAATATTCCTGACTGGGATCCCGATTGAATTTAAAGGCTTCAAAAAAATGATTTTCTGATTGCATTGTCTTTCTTTAGGTACAATTTTTCAGACAAAATATAAAATAATAAATTAAATAATTAGCAAATATTCCTGACTTGGATCCAGATTGAATTTAAAGGCTTCAAAAAAATGATTTTCTGATTGCATTGCCTTTCTTAAGGTAGAATGATTCAGACAAAATTTAAAATAATAAATTAAAAAATCGATAATATTTATTACATGGATCCCGATTGAATTTAAAGGCTTCAAAAATATGATTTTCTGATTGCATTGCCTTTCTTTAGGTACCATGTTTCAGACAAAATTTAAAATAATAAATTAAAAAATCGATAATATTTATTACATGGATCCCGATTGAATTTAAAGGCTACAAAAAAATGATTTTCTGATTGCATTGCCTTTCTTGAGGTAGAATGATTCAGACAAAATTTAAAATAATAAATTAAAAAATCGATAATATTTATTACATGGATCCCGATTGAATTTAAAGGCTACAAAAAAATGATTTTCTGATTGCATTGCCTTTCTTTAGGTACAATGTTTCAGACAAAATATAAAATAATAAATTATATAATTAGCAAATATTCCTGACTTGGATCCCGATTGAATTTAAAGGCTTCAAAAAAGTGATTTTCTGATTGCATTGCCTTTCTTTAGGTACAATTTTTCAGACAAAATATAAAATAATAAATTAAATAATTAGCAAATATTCCTGACTTGGATCCAGATTGAATTTAAAGGCTTCAAAAAAATGATTTTCTGATTGCATTGCCTTTCTTGAGGTAGAATGATTCAGACAAAATTTAAAATAATAAATTAAAAAATCGATAATATTTATTACATGGATCCCGATTGAATTTAAAGGCTACAAAAAAATGATTTTCTGATTGCATTGCCTTTCTTTAGGTACAATTTTTCAGACATAATATAAAATAATAAATTAAATAATTAGCAAATATTCCTGACTTGGATCCAGATTGAATTTAAAGGCTTCAAAAAAGTGATTTTCTGATTGCATTGCCTTTCTTTAGGTACAATTTTTCAGACATAATATAAAATAATAAATTAAATAATTAGCAAATATTCCTGACTTGGATCCAGATTGAATTTAAAGGCTTCAAAAAAATGATTTTCTGATTGCATTGCCTTTCTTGAGGTAGAATGTTTCAGACAAAATATAAAATAAAAAAATAAATAATTAGCAAATATTCCTGAATTGGATCCAGATTGAATTTAAAGGCTTCAAAAAAATGATTTTCTGATTGCATTGCCTTTCTTTAGGTACAATGTTTCAGACAAAATATAAAATAATAAATTAAATAATTAGCAAATATTCATGACTTGGATCCCGATTGAATTTAAAGGCTTCAAAAAAGTGATTTTCTGATTGCATTGCCTTTCTTTAGGTACAATTTTTCAGACATAATATAAAATAATAAATTAAATAATTAGCAAATATTCATGACTTGGATCCCGATTGAATTTAAAGGCTACAAAAAAATGATTTTCTGATTGCATTGCCTTTCTTTAGGTACAATTTTCCAGACAAAATATAAAATAATAAATTAAATAATTAGCAAATATTCATGACTTGGATCCCGATTGATTTTAAAGGCTTCAAAAAAGTGATTTTCTGATTGCATTGCCTTTCTTTAGGTACAATTTTTCAGACATAATATAAAATAATAAATTAAATAATTAGCAAATATTCATGACTTGGATCCCGATTGAATTTAAAGGCTACAAAAAAATGATTTTCTGATTGCATTGCCTTTCTTTAGGTACAATTTTCCAGACAAAATATAAAATAATAAATTAAATAATTAGCAAATATTCATGACTTGGATCCCGATTGAATTTAAAGGCTTCAAAAAAGTGATTTTCTGATTGCATTGCCTTTCTTTAGGTACAATTTTTCAGACATAATATAAAATAATAAATTAAATAATTAGCAAATATTCATGACTTGGATCCCGATTGAATTTAAAGGCTTCAAAAAAGTGATTTTCTGATTGCATTGCCTTTCTTTAGGTACAATTTTTCAGACATAATATAAAATAATAAATTAAATAATTAGCAAATATTCCTGACTTGGATCCAGATTGAATTTAAAGGCTTCAAAAAAATGATTTTCTGATTGCATTGCCTTTCTTGAGGTAGAATGTTTCAGACAAAATATAAAATAAAAAAATAAATAATTAGCAAATATTCCTGACTTGGATCCAGATTGAATTTAAAGGCTTCAAAAAAATGATTTTCTGATTGCATTGCCTTTCTTTAGGTACAATGTTTCAGACAAAATATAAAATAATAAATTAAATAATTAGCAAATATTCCTGACTTGGATCCCGATTGAATTTAAAGGCTACAAAAAAATGATTTTCTGATTGCATTGCCTTTCTTGAGGTAGAATGATTCAGACAAAATTTAAAATAATAAATTAAAAAATCGATAATATTTATTACATGGATCCCGATTGAATTTAAAGGCTACAAAAAAATGATTTTCTGATTGCATTGCCTTTCTTTAGGTACAATTTTCCAGACAAAATATAAAATAATAAATTAAATAATTAGCAAATATTCATGACTTGGATCCCGATTGAATTTAAAGGCTTCAAAAAAGTGATTTTCTGATTGCATTGCCTTTCTTTAGGTACAATTTTTCAGACATAATATAAAATAATAAATTAAATAATTAGCAAATATTCATGACTTGGATCCCGATTGAATTTAAAGGCTACAAAAAAATGATTTTCTGATTGCATTGCCTTTCTTTAGGTACAATTTTCCAGACAAAATATAAAATAATAAATTAAATAATTAGCAAATATTCATGACTTGGATCCCGATTGATTTTAAAGGCTTCAAAAAAGTGATTTTCTGATTGCATTGCCTTTCTTTAGGTACAATTTTTCAGACATAATATAAAATAATAAATTAAATAATTAGCAAATATTCATGACTTGGATCCCGATTGAATTTAAAGGCTACAAAAAAATGATTTTCTGATTGCATTGCCTTTCTTTAGGTACAATTTTCCAGACAAAATATAAAATAATAAATTAAATAATTAGCAAATATTCATGACTTGGATCCCGATTGAATTTAAAGGCTTCAAAAAAGTGATTTTCTGATTGCATTGCCTTTCTTTAGGTACAATTTTTCAGACATAATATAAAATAATAAATTAAATAATTAGCAAATATTCATGACTTGGATCCCGATTGAATTTAAAGGCTTCAAAAAAGTGATTTTCTGATTGCATTGCCTTTCTTTAGGTACAATTTTTCAGACATAATATAAAATAATAAATTAAATAATTAGCAAATATTCCTGACTTGGATCCCGATTGAATTTAAAGGCTACAAAAAAATGATTTTCTGATTGCATTGCCTTTCTTTAGGTACAATTTTCCAGACAAAATATAAAATAATAAATTAAATAATTAGCAAATATTCATGACTTGGATCCCGATTGATTTTAAAGGCTTCAAAAAAGTGATTTTCTGATTGCATTGCCTTTCTTTAGGTACAATTTTTCAGACATAATATAAAATAATAAATTAAATAATTAGCAAATATTCCTGACTTGGATCCAGATTGAATTTAAAGGCTTCAAAAAAATGATTTTCTGATTGCATTGCCTTTCTTGAGGTAGAATGTTTCAGACAAAATATAAAATAAAAAAATAAATAATTAGCAAATATTCCTGACTTGGATCCAGATTGAATTTAAAGGCTTCAAAAAAATGATTTTCTGATTGCATTGCCTTTCTTTAGGTACAATGTTTCAGACAAAATATAAAATAATAAATTAAATAATTAGCAAATATTCCTGACTTGGATCCCGATTGAATTTAAAGGCTACAAAAAAATGATTTTCTGATTGCATTGCCTTTCTTGAGGTAGAATGATTCAGACAAAATTTAAAATAATAAATTAAAAAATCGATAATATTTATTACATGGATCCCGATTGAATTTAAAGGCTACAAAAAAATGATTTTCTGATTGCATTGCATTTCTTTAGGTACAATGTTTCAGACAAAATATAAAATAATAAATTAAATAATTAGCAAATATTCCTGACTTGGATCCCGATTGAATTTAAAGGCTACAAAAAAATGATTTTCTGATTGCATTGCCTTTCTTGAGGTAGAATGATTCAGACAAAATTTAAAATATTAAATTAAAAAATCGATAATATTTATTACATGGATCCCGATTGAATTTAAAGGCTACAAAAAAATGATTTTCTGATTGCATTGCCTTTCTTTAGGTACAATTTTTCAGACAAAATATAAAATAATAAATTATATAATTAGCAAATATTCCTGACTGGGATCCCGATTGAATTTAAAGGCTTCAAAAAAATGATTTTCTGATTGCATTGTCTTTCTTGAGGTAGAATGTTTCAGACAAAATATAAAATAAAAAATTAAATAATTAGCAAATATTCCTGACTTGGATCCCGATTGAATTTAAAGGCTTCAAAAAAATGATTTTCTGATTGCATTGCCTTTCTTGAGGTAGAATGATTCAGACAAAATTTAAAATAATAAATTAAAAAATCGATAATATTTATTACATGGATCCCGATTGAATTTAAAGGCTACAAAAAAATGATTTTCTGATTGCATTGCCTTTCTTTAGGTAAAATGTTTCAGACAAAATATAAAATAATAAATTAAATAATTAGCAAATATTCATGACTTGGATCCCGATTGAATTTAAAGGCTTCAAAAAAGTGATTTTCTGATTGCATTGCCTTTCTTGAGGTAGAATGTTTCAGACAAAATATAAAATAAAAAATTAAATAATTAGCAAATATTCCTGACTTGGATCCAGATTGAATTTAAAGGCTTCAAAAAAATGATTTTCTGATTGCATTGCCTTTCTTGAGGTAGAATGATTCAGACAAAATTTAAAATAATAAATTAAAAAATCGATAATATTTATTACATGGATCCCGATTGAATTTAAAGGCTACAAAAAAATGATTTTCTGATTGCATTGCCTTTCTTTAGGTAAAATGTTTCAGACAAAATATAAAATAATAAATTAAATAATTAGCAAATATTCATGACTTGGATCCCGATTGAATTTAAAGGCTTCAAAAAAGTGATTTTCTGATTGCATTGCCTTTCTTGAGGTAGAATGTTTCAGACAAAATATAAAATAAAAAATTAAATAATTAGCAAATATTCCTGACTTGGATCCAGATTGAATTTAAAGGCTTCAAAAAAATGATTTTCTGATTGCATTGCCTTTCTTGAGGTAGAATGATTCAGACAAAATTTAAAATAATAAATTAAAAAATCGATAATATTTATTACATGGATCCCGATTGAATTTAAAGGCTACAAAAAAATGATTTTCTGATTGCATTGCCTTTCTTTAGGTACAATTTTTCAGACAAAATATAAAATAATAAATTAAATAATTAGCAAATATTCATGACTTGGATCCCGATTGAATTTAAAGGCTTCAAAAAAGTGATTTTCTGATTGCATTGCCTTTCTTGAGGTAGAATGTTTCAGACAAAATATAAAATAAAAAAATAAATAATTAGCAAATATTCCTGACTTGGATCCAGATTGAATTTAAAGGCTTCAAAAAAATGATTTTCTGATTGCATTGCCTTTCTTGAGGTAGAATGATTCAGACAAAATTTAAAATAATAAATTAAAAAATCGATAATATTTATTACATGGATCCCGATTGAATTTAAAGGCTACAAAAAAATGATTTTCTGATTGCATTGCCTTTCTTTAGGTAGAATGATTCAGACAAAATTTAAAATAATAAATTAAAAAATCGATAATATTTATTACATGGATCCCGATTGAATTTAAAGGCTTCAAAAATATGATTTTCTGATTGCATTGCCTTTCTTTAGGTACCATGTTTCAGACAAAATTTAAAATAATAAATTAAAAAATCGATAATATTTATTACATGGATCCCGATTGAATTTAAAGGCTACAAAAAAATGATTTTCTGATTGCATTGCCTTTCTTGAGGTAGAATGTTTCAGACAAAATATAAAATAAAAAAATAAATAATTAGCAAATATTCCTGACTTGGATCCAGATTGAATTTAAAGGCTTCAAAAAAATGATTTTCTGATTGCATTGCCTTTCTTTAGGTACAATTTTCCAGACAAAATATAAAATAATAAATTAAATAATTAGCAAATATTCATGACTTGGATCCCGATTGAATTTAAAGGCTTCAAAAAAGTGATTTTCTGATTGCATTGCCTTTCTTTAGGTACAATTTTTCAGACATAATATAAAATAATAAATTAAATAATTAGCAAATATTCATGACTTGGATCCCGATTGAATTTAAAGGCTACAAAAAAATGATTTTCTGATTGCATTGCCTTTCTTTAGGTACAATTTTCCAGACAAAATATAAAATAATAAATTAAATAATTAGCAAATATTCATGACTTGGATCCCGATTGATTTTAAAGGCTTCAAAAAAGTGATTTTCTGATTGCATTGCCTTTCTTTAGGTACAATTTTTCAGACATAATATAAAATAATAAATTAAATAATTAGCAAATATTCATGACTTGGATCCCGATTGAATTTAAAGGCTACAAAAAAATGATTTTCTGATTGCATTGCCTTTCTTTAGGTACAATTTTCCAGACAAAATATAAAATAATAAATTAAATAATTAGCAAATATTCATGACTTGGATCCCGATTGAATTTAAAGGCTTCAAAAAAGTGATTTTCTGATTGCATTGCCTTTCTTTAGGTACAATTTTTCAGACATAATATAAAATAATAAATTAAATAATTAGCAAATATTCATGACTTGGATCCCGATTGAATTTAAAGGCTTCAAAAAAGTGATTTTCTGATTGCATTGCCTTTCTTTAGGTACAATTTTTCAGACATAATATAAAATAATAAATTAAATAATTAGCAAATATTCCTGACTTGGATCCAGATTGAATTTAAAGGCTTCAAAAAAATGATTTTCTGATTGCATTGCCTTTCTTTAGGTACAATGTTTCAGACAAAATATAAAATAATAAATTAAATAATTAGCAAATATTCCTGACTTGGATCCCGATTGAATTTAAAGGCTACAAAAAAATGATTTTCTGATTGCATTGCCTTTCTTGAGGTAGAATGATTCAGACAAAATTTAAAATAATAAATTAAAAAATCGATAATATTTATTACATGGATCCCGATTGAATTTAAAGGCTACAAAAAAATGATTTTCTGATTGCATTGCATTTCTTTAGGTACAATGTTTCAGACAAAATATAAAATAATAAATTAAATAATTAGCAAATATTCCTGACTTGGATCCCGATTGAATTTAAAGGCTACAAAAAAATGATTTTCTGATTGCATTGCCTTTCTTGAGGTAGAATGATTAAGACAAAATTTAAAATAATAAATTAAAAAATCGATAATATTTATTACATGGATCCCGATTGAATTTAAAGGCTACAAAAAAATGATTTTCTGATTGCATTGCCTTTCTTTAGGTACAATTTTTCAGACAAAATATAAAATAATAAATTATATAATTAGCAAATATTCCTGACTGGGATCCCGATTGAATTTAAAGGCTTCAAAAAAATGATTTTCTGATTGCATTGTCTTTCTTGAGGTAGAATGTTTCAGACAAAATATAAAATAAAAAATTAAATAATTAGCAAATATTCCTGACTTGGATCCAGATTGAATTTAAAGGCTTCAAAAAAATGATTTTCTGATTGCATTGCCTTTCTTGAGGTAGAATGATTCAGACAAAATTTAAAATAATAAATTAAAAAATCGATAATATTTATTACATGGATCCCGATTGAATTTAAAGGCTACAAAAAAATGATTTTCTGATTGCATTGCCTTTCTTTAGGTACAATTTTTCAGACAAAATATAAAATAATAAATTATATAATTAGCAAATATTCCTGACTGGGATCCCGATTGAATTTAAAGGCTTCAAAAAAATGATTTTCTGATTGCATTGCCTTTCTTGAGGTAGAATGATTCAGACAAAATTTAAAATAATAAATTAAAAAATCGATAATATTTATTACATGGATCCCGATTGAATTTAAAGGCTACAAAAAAATGATTTTCTGATTGCATTGCCTTTCTTGAGGTAGAATGATTCAGACAAAATTTAAAATAATAAATTAAAAAATCGATAATATTTATTACATGGATCCCGATTGAATTTAAAGGCTACAAAAAAATGATTTTCTGATTGCATTGCCTTTCTTTAGGTACAATTTTTCAGACAAAATATAAAATAATAAATTATATAATTAGCAAATATTCCTGACTGGGATCCCGATTGAATTTAAAGGCTTCAAAAAAATGATTTTCTGATTGCATTGTCTTTCTTGAGGTAGAATGTTTCAGACAAAATATAAAATAAAAAATTAAATAATTAGCAAATATTCCTGACTTGGATCCAGATTGAATTTAAAGGCTTCAAAAAAATGATTTTCTGATTGCATTGCCTTTCTTGAGGTAGAATGATTCAGACAAAATTTAAAAAAATAAATTAAAAAATCGATAATATTTATTACATGGATCCCGATTGAATTTAAAGGCTACAAAAAAATGATTTTCTGATTGCATTGCCTTTCTTTAGGTACAATTTTTCAGACAAAATA